>OZ059807.1:9953631-10182088 GCA_964057025.1 Standfussiana lucernea | reverse complement strand
CAATGGTCAAATCAGCAACTTGATGTTTAAAAGCTATCGCTTTCTCCGACATATATATATATATATATATATATATTCTTAGATATTCCCTAATCCAACCTACATGGTCCGAGTAGAAAAAAAGACATGGCGCGATGTGACAGCTTTTCGGATTGTCAAAGAATAGAATACTGATGGCTTGGCTTGGTTTTCAGATGCAACGGATTCGATATTCTAAGGACGTTATAATGTTGATTAGGATCGTGTTATATAATTTGATGTACTTATTAATTACCTATGTGCTTGTTGCTGACTAAAAACAATTTGTAAGAAATATAACTTTCTCGGTTATTTAGTGATTTGTTCTTTAATAGTTTTCGCTTCTGGTCTCTAAGAATATAGTTACATCAGTAACTAATTAGACATGTGCAATACAAATTATCTCTCTAAATCCACACTAATTTCAGCTCAATCCAATCCTAGCTTTTTTCAGTACCGCGACATCAGAGCCAATCCCTACGAAGCCGACTAACCACCCTGACGGAGGACTCTCACTTAATTAGGCAAGAGCTCCCGAGAATATTAAATGAGCTGCTGAATTTGTCGGTATTTTTGTTATAAAGCTGATAGTATTGAGAATCAGCTGAAACCAAGATGTAATTTGGTTACAGCGTAGCTTCTATTTTTGTTGTTCAATGCTCGTTTTAATTTGCTTTCGGTTGATTTTCAACCGACTTCTAAAAAACAGAAGAAGGTTATGGACTCAGCGGGTCTATCTATATTATTGTGTGTAGTGTGTGTTGTTTGGTGTTTTGTGGATGGCAAAGGGAGGTGGGATTCAACTGATTGGCAATTTTGTACATTCCCACAAGCATGACGAAGGTAACTACATAGTTACATACATATGTACATAGATAAACTCACGCCTTTTTAATTAGGACCCAGCCAGAAACTTGCAGAACGCCACCAGCTACGATCCTAACATACTCCTTTTTTCGTCCACGTTCATACATACATACGGTCTCATAGGCTCGGTTATGATGACTAGACACTTGACCTTTTTAAAAAAATCACCAATTAGATAAATGTTTATCCTTCTAGGGCGAATCCGCCCAGCGTTTCCACTCACATCTGCCTTGCAAATTAAGTTTTGTAAATTCATTCACTTCGTTTCATTCGTCCTCTCAATTAAGTAAGTGTCGTGACATTCAATGAAGAAAATGAAAAGCATTCACAAATCCAGCCTCCGGGGATGCATTGAACATCCTAGTATGTAGAAGAACATAACATAACAACATCAACCTGTAATCCCAGAAGGGTTAAGCAGAGAAGTCCCATGTAATAGGGGGCGAGCCTACTGCGATCAACCGGGCACAAATCCAGAGTCCGTGGCTGCTACTGAGAAATTCCTGATGGAAAAACCCAATAACACTTTGCCCGACACGGGAATCGAATCTGGGACCTCCTGCTCAGCTGTTGCGATTACGACCACTAGACCAATTAGGCAGGTGTCAGAGAAACCCTTAAAAATCCTTACACACACACCTAAAAATTACATAGCACAAATAGTTGCTATGATACATAACAGGTTACCTATATTTTACCAACCATTAGTTTTGCCGTCTGGTATTAGTTCTAAAACTTCCTGTAAACATTTCCGTTACAGCTTTGAAGGTTACTATTTTTTTTGGCTTCTAGCTCAGTAAGAAATACAATTTCTACGCAGCTTGGCAACTGGCTAAAACGAGCTTTGATGTTGGCTTCCGTGGCCATCAGCACCAATATTAAAATAATATGGTATCTTGGTTTAAAGGCTTTTGTTGAGTTGGAGGTCATGGGTTTGATTGCCCAGGTAAGTTGGGAAAAGTGTTATTGGGTTTTTCCATCAGGAATTTCTCCGTAGCAAGTAGAGCCTGGATTTGTGCCCGGTTGCTCCATTACATGCCGCGTAAACATAACTGGCAAGGTGTGAACGCTTTATAGGTAGGTACACCTCTGCGTAATCCTTGGGATATATCAAACGTCATCAGAATATACATATTAAAATACTGTTACTGTTGCTAGTCATTTTAAAACGGTTTAGGCTATTCCCTTTAGTCCGTTGCAATATGAGACAGAACCCAAGAAACCTAGAAAAAAACCCATAGCTTTTTTGGTTGGTTGGTTGGTTAAATACTTACAGGAATCCCTTGGGAACATTATAGTATAGTTGATGGATTCTAACAGGAATTTTTTTTTTGTACAAATCTATTTCGAATCTTCTAACATTGTGGACTAATTAGTGTTCAGATCAAAATACAGGTTGGAAGACACGTCGCCGCACAAACGAATACACAGTGTTTACACATAGGAGTTTTTAATAAAAAAAAAAAAGCGCAATACCAACACGGACAAAATATGTGGCACAGACAACAGAGAACAACTCATTTCTGTTTTTAATTACCGATGAAAAACTATGTTTCTATAGGTTCGAAATGATGTTCTGAATCCGTGGTAACCGTTTGTAAGTCAATGTGGAATTCACCCTCTATAGTTAAACGACTACTAAAATAGGTGCAAAAGCCATTATATAAATTCCTTATTAAGCAATGGAAACTGAGAAATATTTAACACATTTCTTACTTATTCTTTAGTAGTGGAAAATGGCTGGTATTTTTATATTTCAAAGCATTGTTTGTTATTACTTCATACTGGCAAGGCGCCAAACGACTGCAACGGAATTTATTGTTCGACTTGAAAACTTGAAAATGCTATCCTTGAAGTATTATAGTTGTATTTTTGTGACCTGTTGTGGACTATAGAAGGTATAAAAAAGGTGTTCTTATTGGGGGATGTAAATAAAGTGTCGATACAAATTTATTTTAAAAAAATTGCTTCAAATTAGTCTATAGAGTCTAAAGAGTTATTCTGATAGGATTAATTAAGTAATAATTTTACCTTTATTATATTTTTTTGAATTAAACCACACCTAATAGTATCAATAACTATTGAGCATCTTACACGAAAATAATATAATTATGAATTTAAAATTCTCGATATTAAAATGAGAAATGAAAGAAAAGATTGGTTATAAGGATAATATTCCACGGAACCCACACAGATGTTCACTTTAGAACTTTCCAGGCAAATATTATTAATCTTTTATTAGCTTATTTCAGAGATTTAATTAGATAGTAAATACAGTATTCATTTCTATATGCGGTCAAAATTGTCATCATAAGTCTATCAATCAGCTCCCAATGTAAAGAGATGCCCCAGGTTATCAGTATTTTCCATTGAGCGACCATACCGCGGTCGCTCCATGCAAAATACTGCCAATCTCTGTTTGAACCACCGCCCTGGTTTGGAAGGGGAAATCTGGTTTGTAAAACTTGTAACAGCGCCATCTTTTGGAGGGTAGCTGACTAGCAGCTTCCTCTGTTTGCAGTTGAAGATGGCGCTGCTTGTCAAGAAAAATGCATCGATATACGTGAAACTTGGTACATTTATTTTAGTTCTGTGTTTTGCCGCTTGTACAGATATGTATGTTGGTTGATGTGTAAGTTACAAAAGGTCATTTTACGCTTACGTTTCGAAATACAGAGTACAGATGGCAGCATTAGGTACCTATGCAAACAATCAAACATATGAAAACGGCGATACTGTTGGATTGGCTCGGCAAATATGACTGTTACATGTTTTTCGTAGGCTTAATTTTAGAGTCCAAAAAAAAAAAAAAAAGAGTTAACAAATAAAGAGTTTAATTAATATTGAGGAAATCTTTGAAATTATAGAATTCAGAAGTAAGTAGGTATTTATTATTAGACAACCCTCTCTGTTCGTGCCATGGAAGATCGGTGACAATCCAATGAAAGTAGCCAGTTGATAAACATGCAAGCGTGCGACCTAGAATTAGACACATCTTGCGTGCATTGTTTTTTTTTTATAATCGTATAGACGAGAAAAGAGCTAAGACCTTTGGCTATTTATGACGACAAATGAAGGTAGTAAGTACTTTTATTGGTTGCGATAAATGTTATCATGCCAATTTATAACAATAATAAATCCTTTAATAATCTATTACATCCAAGATTCCCACATCGCGGTTAGCGCAACAATTAATAATTGTCTGCGCGCCATAACCTTGTAGCGGGGTGACGATTTTAATAGTTAAATGTATGGGTGTGGCGGAACAGATGTGCTGTGCTTTGTCGTAATTGTAGATTTTATTTGTATTTTAAGTGTTTGCGATCTGTGGTTACGTAAAGCTCATGTTTGAACTTAACTATTTTAGTTCCAATTAATAGACCGTTAAATTTAGATTACTCGAAATTATTAGAATATATCTTCTTACTTGGGATAACTCCCAGGTAGGTATAAAAAGATAACCGTTTTATGTATACCACTCTGATTTAAAATTTAATGATACAAGTAGTAGGTTGAGGCTCGGCATTCGTGATATCTGATACGCTTGAAGATTCAAGCAAAAACCGTCAACAATAGTCTGTACTAATAACCATCTGTTATAGTTTCTGTGACACTTTTCACAACTTTCTCCGGTGTCAAGCTGAGCTGTCAATTAAAATGTTCTTCAATTCGACACACACCACAGCCCCGTCACACGATTTACCAAAGTCAAAATTTCAATTACGCACTTACACCAACTTTACCTTACCTTCATTTAGACGGCTGTCATCCAATTCCCAGCCTTATCCCCCTTCTGATAAGTATAGTGGCTGATTATTGAAATGAAAATAATAAATGTCGGTTGAAGTACTTAGTATAGATGACAATGTTGAAAGGATCATGAGTGCATTAGCCATTGTGGTGACACAAAGGGATATCTTCTATGATATACGTCAACGGCACTGAAGGGACGACAAACTCATGGTCACATATAAACACGTGAAAGTAAACTTTAAGAAGACAGTCTTAAGGGTTAGGAGAAATGCATTTTGTAAGTTGGTAAATAAGAAGAATGGTTTGTATAGATTTTTTTCGGTTTGCGTTCAGTAAATTGGGTTAAAACTTATATTTGACACTTCAATTCATGAGTTTTGAGTGTTTAGAGCTTATTGTTTGTAATCCGATTAGTAATGTTTGCTGTTTTGTTTAGTTTAGAGTGCTTGACTTCGTTTTTGATCAACAGGTGTGAGGATTGAATGGGATTGAACTGTATTACGATTTAATGGTTACAATATTTATTGGGAAATATTTATTTAATGTTTGTGAACTTTACTCATTTCGTACAGCGATGGAAAGGTAAGAAAGAAGGTTCATACATAAAAAAGTTTATTACTGATAAATATAATAGGTACGACTGGAGCATTCAAAGAACAAACTAAATGGTAGGGACTGGATATTTTTAAAATTCTGCGACTATTATGTCCTCGGAAGGTACTACTCAGCCCTAAGATACTAAATCTACAGCAAAAACACGCAAGGAATACAAAACAAGATGAAGCGTTTAACCTAAAATGTTTTTAAAAAAAATGTAAGTACTTCAGATACAGACGTCCTAGTAAGACATGCCTGTCATACATGCTTGTCTAAAACAATTCAGATCTGTTGGTTCTTCAATGGGCTAGCAAAATATTTAGAAACGTTTGAATACTTTAGCTTTTTTGCAATGAACCTAATTTTTTCTTAATTTTCTACCTTTGGTCCTCAAGTCAACTTTTTTGACTACAGTTATTATAATTTGCCCCGTGTCAAAATCATTTTATATAATATTTTTTGCCGCGGAATGGCAGCTGCGCATTGAAAAGCCAATATCTCATATTGCATTGTGTCTGTGGCCACATGTGACACTCACCGGCGATCGTTGCCATCGGTAAGCTGGTGTATGGGCAACTATGTAACTCTAATGGTCCGGCCGACAGCCTAACGGTAAACGTTCATAAATAAGACACACATAGAAGTATTTCTTAAAATTACTCATTTTCATAGTAAAATACTTATTTACTTACTGTTCATATGTCTTTTCATAAGGTATTTTTATTTTTGTGCAGTTTTTGAACACATGGTATGAAGAGCACAAACGAAAGTTCACAAGAAGCAGAAGAAGCCAGTTTAAGTTGGATTATACAATAAAATAAAAAAATGTTAACAATGTAAAAACCAAGGCTACTGACATATTGTAGCAGTAGCAAATAGTGTTTTTTTTTAATTAGCCCATATTGTCCCACTCCTGGGCAAAGGCCTCCCCTATTCCTTACACTTCTTTTGATGATGTGCTTCTTCTCGCCAGCTCATGAGAAGCTTCCGCGTAATGGCGAAAAGAAAAGTTACACACCCGAAATTAACCAAACACCTTAGCATATCAACTGCTTCCTAGCTCATAAATTTTCTAAAAATCCTAGCACAACACTTAAAAAGAATACTTTCTTCAGATGTGACTGTCGAATATCTTGACTCCCTATTGCAACTGTATACCTGAATAAAAATAATAAATAATAACAATTTCTTCTGCGCCAACTGGCAAAGGCGCCGCACATTGATGCTCAAACACAACACAAAGTATATAAGCAATAGAGCAGATAACAAATGATTTGTATCCGCCATAGACACGGTGAAGTCGCGCGTGAATTCGGCATGGGTTTGCGACAAGAGGGCTGACCGCATCGAGGGGACACATTTGTTCTTGATGACTATCTAGGGGAAAAGTTTTGAAATAAAATTTTGTAATAAATTAAGAACATTTTTGATAGTTTTGGCTAAGGGAAAATCTTTGGAAGTAATATGAGTCTATAAAATCTCGCGGTATATCAGCTATCTCATCACGTCGTATTAAATGATCAAAAACAAATAATTTCAATGTGTTTTAATTTCAGAAGAACGGATCAACACTTAATTTAGACAAAACAAAAATACGCAAAGTAAACCTCTTATAACACAATACACAACAAAGAGGACTTGCTGTCATCAATTTCATTCAAAATATTTCGCCACTTGCAATTCTATTTTATCTCACCGAAGTCGGTATGTTGAAAGCATTTAAACATGCATGGAATAAAGAGCCTTTGCACTTAACAAACATACACGTCATCCAATAAAGGTATTGACTAACGATTACTGGACCGACAAAGTTTTGAAGAAGCCGCTCGAACGCTGCGACAAAGTCACCGCGCTCCGCCTACAAATGTCATTCTATACAAACGTCACAATGACGTTTATTGTGTCACACCGTAGGATTTTACTGTGATTGTAAATTAAATTAAAAGTTGTCGGGCAGTTTGATGTGGCGAATTTTTGTTTGGTTTTTAGGTGACATTCTGCTTCAGGTGTGAGGATAAGTAGCTCAATGTAGCGGAACAATGTTGCGTCTATTTATGAGCTCGTTTTTCGGTTGATTTTGGAGTTTTTGTTTAGTGTTCAAGAGGCATCGAATGTGAAGTATCATTAGGCCAAGAATATAACATAAATTAGCTGTAACCAACCAGGGCGTTGAAGCTACGTAGCGGGTCGCTAACGCCTTGGGCACAGAAATGCTGAATTTAATTTCCCTAGTATTCCTATTCCATATTAGTTGGTAACTCTGCTACGGCGGATATTACTTATCCATCCTTCTAATCTTTACCATAGCTGTTTTGGTATAACTTAAGTTAGATTATGTAGTGTAAGGCACGGTGATTTAGTCATGACAACTGAACTGTCAAAGTCGTTTTTAAATTGGATTTGATTTTAAGGTTTTCCAGTTGCGATGATTGTGGATTCTGTTCTTTTAAAAGTTGCACATCCGAGCATTACGATCATAGATGTAATATTATTCCATGATTGCCAAACCTAAAACGGGTCAATATTAGCCTGAGAAACCATCAACAATTCTCTTTTGATTCTTCAACTATAACTTTTAGTATACGCCCCACATATCCCTTACAACAATTTCAACATGTTCATTTGTTCAAGTATACCAAGTCAGTTCAAGTACAATGATGGCCGCCGCCGGTTCAAAGTCACCGCGTTGGGCGGGGCGCGGCGGCGTCTGTCAAGTCATTGATATGTTTGTCTGTTTGTTTGTTTGTTTGTCGGCGTCGGAGCACCTTGTACAGATGTTGTTCGAGAAGGATTGAGACAAAATCGTTGATGTTTTGTAATACAATGACAGTTTTGGAGGACACCTATTTATTTTTACAAGCCATACCTACTGAACTACCTCATACCACAGGCACCAGTGATACACAACCACGTTAACCTACTTACTCGTTTATGCCAATAAAATAAATTTATTATTGTAATTTTATTTTAAACTAGCTGTACCGTTGTGTATGCTTTGCAATGTACTTTTCCCTACCTAGTACTACCTCCTTGTATTTTTTACTACTCGTCCAATCTAGCTACTATCTGGCTACTACCTAGCTACTCACCTTTTAAACCTTCTTGTACGGTCAGCAACCGCACATTGTACTTTGGCCGAGTTAAAATACTGCAAATTTTGTTAAATTATAAAATGCAATATTGTCACGTACGCCATCGCCAGTACGTCTTCGGTTTTACATCGAGCTTGCGCAACATCCAACATTTTTGTAACCCTTTTGTAACATTTTCTATAACTTTCTTTTTACATTATTTTAGTGCAATTTCGTATTTAATAACCTTTAAAACATTAACATTCAACATTAAGTGTAAAGGCCCTTACACTTGGACTTCTACAAACATTTCAAAACAAAAATTAGGCAAAACGATTCAGCCGTTCTCGAGTTTTTGTAAGACTAACAAACGTCAATTCATTTTGATATATACATATGTATAGACTACACAAGAGTTTTTGAATACGAAATATAACCAATGTGTTGCAGTTGAGGCGACACATGACAGATTATTCTGCGACTGTGTGTATTTTTAAGCAAATATTACTTTCACCGTACGAAGTATAATTTCTCTGGAAGTGTTCTCGTAAGTGATTTCAGCATACTTTATTGTTATTTAGTTTTGTAAGTACTATTGTCATGCATGTGTGATAAAAGTGTAACTTTTGTAGTTTTAACCTTTTGGTTAAAACAACAAAAGTTACAGTTTAGTACAAAGTGCAGTTTAGTAATAGACGAGATTCATAGTGTTTTCTATTCCTGTGTGTGTGTGTGTGTTGTGTTCCTGTGTGTAGAAGTAGCACCGAAACAAAGGCCACAGTCTCTTTTAACATTATCTTGGTTAGACCATGTGAGGACCATACAGATGAGTGTCTGAGATTATCTTGTAAGGAAAGAACATCCATGCATCTCTCTAGTATGGTTATAGAATTAGAATTGGTACGTCTTATTCTTAGTAGTCTTGTTTGCGCGTGCCACTTGATCGATTACCCTCATAGCGAGATGATCAATCCTTTATGACGCCTTTCTATTGGATGTCAAATTGAGATGCAACGCATTCCAGAAAAAAAGAAGAGATTGCCAAATTATTTACAGCAGCAAGTTTTGTTGGTAAAAAAACCTATATGCATTTTTTTTTTTTTTTTTTATTAGAAACATTATTTATTTATAAAAGTATTACAAAAAATTGTACATTTAGGCGCAGTAGTATTATTGTTTATACAATGGTAAAAGTAGTACTTATAAAGGTAAACTATAACTGAAACATATTCAACAGTTGCAAGTACTTAATAATAGTTCATCTAGTGCAATTTAGATGTTTAGTAGCGACCTGCCCGATATAGGTTTATATAAACCTGTGCTTCAGGCCATCACTTTACTTATCAGAATTTAATTAGGACAATAAAATTAGAAAAATTAAATTAATCTATTAACAACTCCAAAATCTATTGCTATAATAAACAAAAATAATCCGTACATAAAATTGGTATAAATCAAATTGGTAGATACAAAAAGAACCACTAAAATTAGCTTAATTAATAATATTAGCATAATCAAACCACAACTTCTAGAAGTTTTTCTGTGTCTGTGTAATTAAGTATCGCTAAATAATCTGACATTACAAACATACACTTTTTATAACTTAAGCTATATAAGTTTAGTACCTTGTTGAGTCTATTATACAGAAACGGTCCTAAAAACACATAAAATCGATTCGCAAAGGCATGTCTAGTTTGAGGTTTTGTGCAAACCAGGTCCTTCCTTCTCCTATCGGAAGGAACTGGGTCATAGGGAAGTGTAGAGTGCTGGTGTAGTATTATGTGAAGAATAAATAATTGCCGCACTGTAAGTACATTACAAGCTTTATAGAGCTGATGTGTAGGGAATCTAAAAGGACGGAAGGTAGCAACTTTAAGAATTGCTCTTTGAGCACGTTCTAGAGGGAGAAGAATTGAAATTCCCGCGCCACCCCAGGATACTTACTATACAATATGTTAGAATAGACTGACACAGCGCTAAATAAATCTGTTTTATTAAATTATAGTCCGCTACATTACGTAAATTCTTAAAAACATATATTAATTTGCGCACCCTAGTACACAGTAACTCGATATGTTTACGGAAATTTAAATTGGAGTCAATAGTGACACCCAGATATTTCAAGTGGTCAGCTTTGTCTAAAGTAGGGCAAGTACATGCAGTGTCAGCGTAAGTGCTACATTTATGCGCGCAAAGGTTTAGATTAGTAAGAGGTGTGTTAGTATTTCTCATTGTAAATAAAATGTATTTTGTTTTATCAGCATTTAGTGTAAGAAGATGATTCTGGAGCCAGTTAGACACAATGTTGAAGCCATTCTGAGCATGTTCATAGACCTCAATCCTTGATTTAGCTGCAAACAACAAGGCAGTATCATCCGCATATGACATAATAACACCATTTTGGAGTGACAGGCAGCACAGGTCATTAATATAGATTAAAAATAATGTAGGACCTAAGATACTGCCTTGTGGAATTCCAAAACAAGTATTAGAAAGGTAAGAACTTGTATGCGAACCAATTTTTACAGACTGCTGTCGATCCCTTAGGTAATCAGACAAAAGTAGAAGCTGTACTCCTCGTATCCCAAGGGTTTCAAGCTTCTGCAATAGAGTAGTGCAGGAAATAGTGTCGAAGGCCTTGGCTAGGTCAAGGAAGATCCCAACTGTATGCATTCCACTATCAAGATTTGTAGCAATGTAATTGGTCAATTTGTTTACTGCTTGGCTTGTTGATTTTTTAGGCCTAAACCCAAATTGATTATCTGAAAGTAGATTATTATCTTCCAGATATTTGATCAATCTACTGTTAATGATTTTTTCTAAAATTTTTGAAAGACCCGTTAGCACTGAAATAGGTCGGTAGTTATTCACACTCATTTTGTCTCCCGACTTGAAAATAGGTGTGACCACAGACTTTTTTAGCAATTTTGGAAATATCCCTTTAGATAAGAATAGCTGAAAAATGTGGGTTAACGGAGGGGCTAGAAGGTGTTTAAATCTTTTAAGTATATTATTAGGTATATCGTCCCACCCAGTTGTACAGACATCCTTTAACCCGTTTATTATTCTAATTACTTCGTTGACGTCAGTATCAAGTAGAACAAAAGAATTTAGTGTGGAAGATGTCCTAGGTGGGTTTTGAGTGGGAGGACGACTAATGTTATTTATTTATTTATTTATTTATTTATTTATTTATCATCTATGGAAGACTAACAGCTAACAAAACCGATTAAAAATAGTACGTGAGACTGACAGCCAATGATAAGTCTTCACTTATAAAAACAGAGTGTAAACAAAAAAAAGTGTGAACAACACATCGCTGCCACAATAAAGTAAAAATCAAAGGACACCATCAAAGCTTAAACTAAAACACATATCTTAATACTACCAATATAGACACTAATACGTCTAATACTATGTTTATGGATTTTTCAGGCAAGTTTTTACCAACGTTGACAAAATAATGGTTAACCTTATTTGTTGCCTCGGAAGGGTTTAATCCTGTTGACAGTAAATCAAGCGGTGGTTCGGAATTTTTCGACCTCAGTGTATTGGTTTTTATAAATTTCCACACAAGTTTACTATTTTTACCCGCCTTCTGTAGTTCATGTTTATCGTACTGGTTTTTTAGTTTTTTCAAAAGATTATTACAGAAGTTACGATATCTTTTATAGGTAACAGAAAGTATTAAGTCATCTGGTGCAAGTTTGGATTTTAGGTGAAGTTTGTCTCTATGTCTTATACAACGAACGAGGCCGGGTGTGATCCACGGTTTAATACAACTATACTTTCTAGGAATTATCTTAGTTAAAGTATTTTTCCCTATAGCGTATTGTACAGAATTTATGAAATATTGTAACGAATTATTTGCATCAACAGAATCATAAATAGGGTCAAAATTAATGCCGCGTATGTCACTTTCAAGGTTTGACATATTGACTTTAGTGTAGCAACGCTCGCAGTTTTTTCTAGGTGAACTTATTTGCATTGTTAGTAAAACAGCTTGATGATCGGTAAGCGAAGAGTTAGTAACCAATGTTTTGGATGGATTTTTGGTTTTTAGAATGATATGGTCTAAGCAAGAACCGCTTTGATGTGTGGGGTAATAGTGAGCTGGTAAGAGTCCATGAAATGCACAAATATTTAGATAATTATGCGAATGGGTATCTGGTTTCCCGGAAGAAATGTTAATGTTGATATCTCCTAAAAGTATTATGTTTTTGTATGTACTTATGGTTTTTAAGTTTTTGTCAAGCGAGTCTAAGAATCTGTCGATATTATGAGAGGGAGGCCTATAAATAGCCATGACTGCTGTATCGGGAATAATTTTAATGATTAGACAATTACTATCTTGGGCTAGTGGTTCTTCTTTGGTAGTTCGCAAATTATTTTTAACGTAAACTACTACTCCGTCGTTTTGGTTGGTGTTTCTGTCTGTTTTATATGAATAAAAACCGTCCAGAGATGGTAAGTTGGCTGTCTGTTTTGACAGCCAACATTCTGTTAGTACGATAATGTCACAGCTGATATCAAGACTTTGCAATAACACTTCAAAACCGTCCATGTTTCGGTTTATGCTGCGAATATTTTGTGTAAGCAAGGTAAGCGTTTTGTCACCAAAACGAACAAGATGTTTACAGTCCTCAACATTACAGATTTTAGATTCAGACACAGTAAAACTATCTAGATCACTGATTAGCTGATTGCACATGATAATTACAAACTAAGAAGAAATACAAATAAGGGTTGAGCTACCTCTTTGTGAGCCTACTAAATAGAATATTCTGTGGCGCTCTTAGGCGCCCTCATAGTCAATTGAGTTAATGTAGTTGGCCTCTGCATATTTACGTGCCGGGCAACATACATCACCGGTTGGATGGTCACATTTCCTGTTGAATTTTTTGCACGTCGCACAATGGGCGGGGGAAGATTTTCTGCTGCATTCCTTCACGGAGTGTCCCGTCTCGGCACAGTGGTTGCAAGTAGGACCAGTTTCACGGCAAAACTTAGCTGCGTGGCCGAACTGCTGGCAATTGTAGCACCTGGTGACTATTGTAAAGTCTCTCACCGGGCATGAAGTCCAATTAATAAAAATTCTGCTTTGGTTGATTAATATTTTTCTTATGCCAGCGGGAACTTCCAGAATGTAGTTGCAGGTAGGAAGGCCTTTCTTACCCGATTTATGGCTCAATTTAATGGTCTCAAGGAAGGATTCACGAGTTGTATTCGGCAATTTGTCTGAAAGGTTTTGCTCGTAAATACAGTCAAATACCTCCTTCTCAGTAAGGGCTACAGGAACACCAATGACAGCAATCCCAGGGCGACGTTTCGATGGCTCTTCTATTGTTAGGCCCGAGGTGAATATCTTCTCCAATTTTTTCAATTTATCTATATCGCCTTTATTTTCTGTGCTAATGAGTACTCCCCCATTTTTAACTTTTTTCAGGCCACGTACATGGAGCTTGAGTTCTTCGGGCGATATTAACTTTTGAACAAGTGATTTGGTGTCGTCACTTGTTTTTGTCTTATCGCTGGGATAAATGGCGATCGAACTAAGGTTTGCAGGCCGGACGAAATTGTCCGAGCCCTTCTTCACCATGCTAGCATAGGAATTGTTGGACGGATTCAGCTTTGACTCAATAACCTCTTTGAACTGGTCCAGAGAGTTCGCTAAATTCAGCTGAAGCTGTAGGTGCTGAACAGTACTGTGGGACTGGATCATTTTCTGCTTGACCGATTGGTAAAGGACAGCCATCTGAGAAGTCCCACTTTGGACCTTCCGGCAAAGGTTAGATACACGTTGCTTCTGTTCGGAGTTCATTTTCCCTTCACCAACAAGAGTGCAGACTTCGTGCAGAATACTATCTATAGATGTTAACCATTTCTGGATTTCTGGCGTGCTGACAAGTTCACTCGGCAAAACAGTCTCCGCAGGTGCTGGTAGAGGTGGATTTGGTTCACTCGGGGGCGATCGTTCGGTAGGTGTTGGCGGAGGACTTCGTCGTAGTATTTGGCTACGACCAAACGGGCTGGATTCAGGGTTAGACATACTAACCTCAACACTTTATTTATAGTCAATAGAAAAACAAAATTAAATCAGTTCATCTTGCACATAAAAGTTGGTATGGCACTAGTCACATGCGACACACTTTACTTTGATTTTAACTGACACCGCAAATAATTATTGATTTATATTTTGTCGTAATTGTTTATAGATATTTCATTTTAGCAATTAGGTACAAAAAACACGTCCGCTTAGTATCACGTCGCGTAAAGCAATCAAAAAAATCAAATTGTTGCTATAATTTACTTTATCGGTGAACTCAGCTAGTTCCGGCGCAACTTCGGCAGCGTAACATTTTTGATTAATGATCCGCTCCTATTGGTCGCAGCGTGATGTTTTATAGCCTATGCCTTCCTCGATAAATGGGCTATCCAACACTAAATTTTTTTTTCAATTCGAACCAGTATCTATTTTCTGAGATTAGCGCGTTCAACCAAACAAACTCTTTAGCTTTATAATATTAGTATAGATTTGACGTATTTCCGTTACGTTTACGTTTTCTCGTGCTAAAACCTCTGTGTGGAGAACAACGGCCAAGAAATTCCATGTATACACGAACCGTAAACATAACATAAATCGATCTAAGCCCATCAAAGTTCCAAACTTTAACCATTACCAAGCCTCACAAATTGAAAAGTTAAAGTAATAATATCAGAAACTAACCCTACATTAAACCACGAGGTCCCAGTGTGGGGCGACGCTCCTCCCTATCGGCTGACCCTCGTTTAAACCCCACAGTAACATGGTATATTGGTGACATGGTGGGGTCTGATGAAGCCGTATTGCGGTGAGCGTGGGGAATTAAAAATTATTGTAAAAGAAAACGTTTTGGAAACGATTTCCATTGGAATGTAGGATAGGAGGAAAATGTTGATGGTTTTCTTTAATGTAATCTGAATCGAATATTAATTCACATGATTTTGGTCAAAGAGATATATATAACAACTAAGTAACTACCTACCTTATTGAAATTCTTTGATGTTAGGAAAAGTGTTGTGTGTACACGCCTTTGGTTTCGGTCGTCCTCCATGGACGCGTCTATGGTTTCGCTGTCTTGTAATCTGTCTTGGGCTGACCGCACGTCTTTCTTTCAACAGTGGCGACGAAGAAAATTTGAAATAAAATGTCTGTGGGTCAAGTACGGGAAAAGTTAAACTACACTTAGTGATGTGGGAAACTATTGTATTTAAATTATCTATACACAATATTTAGTTTAAAATTCCACAAAAAGACCCAGGCTAGGATTTTGTAATACATCGGTTTTACAGTAGAAGTCATTATCACAGATTTAAAGCTATGTTAACTTACCGGACTGAAACTATTTGTAAGGAACTAATAAAATTGGCGTCGAACCGTCTACCTTACTTACGACTATTACAATAGCAAGGATCTTCGACAGTTTTAGTTTCTTCTGAGGCTTTTATACGTCAGTGGTTTTTTTTTTATCTTCACACCTAAATAGATTTAGCAGCAAAATGAAAGTCAAGACATCCTATGTTATTAAATGAGCAATATTTGTATAACTATATATTTGTATTCACGTTCTCGAAAACGGCTCTAACAATTTTGATGAAATTTGCAATATGGGGCTTTGCGGGGGCGAAAAATCAATCTAGCTAGGTCTCATCTCATATATGGGAAAATTTGTTTTCTCTATTTTCACCCGAGCAGAGCTTACGGCCCATGTACTAGGCCAGTATAGTATCCGCCTATTTAATAATGCCTTGGACTACATTAAGGTTGCAATCGTCTATGTTGCTCTATCGATGTGCCTATGCGGTGTGTACTTGTCCTAGGGCCCCGGGCATGCATAGGTAAAATTTTTCGGTCCTTATAGTTAACCCAATTACCTATATAAATTACAATATTTTCAATTGTGACTTTTGTAAATTACAAAAGTTTTACATTATTCTACGGACTGTATGTAGTTAAGTTTAATGTTTTCTAGTATGTTGGGGTCGGTTTCCAGTGTACCGGGATGCAGTTAATTACTTGTATTTTACATGGAGCGACTGCCTATCGGACCTCCAGAACCCAGTTATTCATAACGTCTAGTCTAAGCGCGATTTCTGAGCATGAGGACCTGGGATTGTTTCTCGGGTCGGGAAATTAGGGCACTATTATTGGGTTTCTCCATCAGGCATCTCTCAGTAGCAGCCACGGACTCTGGATTTGTGGTCGTTTGATGGCAATAGATTCACCCCCTGGAACATGGGACTTAAACATAAGTGGTGATCTGTAGTGTGTTAGGTACATCTCTGTCTAACCCTTCGGGGATTAAAAGGTGTGATGTTATGTTATGATACACCAGTATCGTGTTACGAATAACTGTGTTATGTGAGAAAGGTAACACAATCCAGACCATAAACATACAGTAATCTCTATGTTTACGAGTCTCTATGTCCAGGCGTCATTGCGTCTGCGTCGCGTCGCGTCGGTATGAATGGGTCGCAGCGCCACAATGGCGGTGGGCGATTTATGGCGCTTATTGTTTTGCACCACGATTATGAGGTCTCGCTATAGTCCGCCATAGGTGTCGGACCACACGGATGGTGCAAATATTGTGCTACAGGCTGTTTGTAAAAGGGACTGAATGGTTTGTGGGCAAATTGTTATGGTGATTTAAAAAAGAGACAACAGAGTAACAAACGGAGATTATCAATAACAGAAATCCTTTGATAAATTAAAATTTAAGATAAATACCTAAATAACGTAGGCAAAGGGTACGTGGGTAAGTAAACTGTATCATTAATACCTAATAGCATAACCTAGAAAATATATTTAAAGAGAGGATAGAATTCTTTCTCTTACGTGACACAGCATCATCATCTGCCGGTCAAGCCGTTTCCCAAGTACCTACCTACATAAGTTGGGATCTGCTTCCAGTCTAACCGGATGCAACTGAATACCAATTTTATTTTACTTGGAGCAACAGTATCCAGTTAGTAGTAGTAAAATAATGCCACATCGAACCATCCGGTGTCTACCCAGGCATCGAACGGCTCGATAAATGGCTGGTAAAGATGCTCAAAAAATTAACAAATAAATAAACTAGCAAAATTTTGAACACCCCATTTACACCTACACGGGTCCCCATTCATAAGTTTCGTTACATTTTATGACACCCGTAGTAATTGACCACAATGAGTGGCCACCGATACTCTTGCACAAATCTCACAAAAAATCAGTATTAACACGTCACGGTTCTCCAGAAATTCTACTAAACGATACTGGAATATTATACCAATGCATTCTAAAAGAGATTTATATGAATTTTATAAAGACATAGAGGCAAAACCACGAACTAAATATATTAGTATTGTTGAATAAGATTTATAATAATAGATCGAATGAAAGGTACAATTCAATTTTCATTCCAGGTTTATGGTCAATTCATTGAAACGGTTTTTAAAATTGGAATGTGACTTGAACGCGACAAAATGACGCTATCATTTTGTCGCGTTCAAGAGACATTATAATAAAAGTATCATTTTTTTATGAAAGAAAATAAAAAGTATTATTAATAATGGCTGCCTACCTGGTAGAACTCGGACGTGGAGTAAATGAAAATGGAGTACAACAGGGAAATTAATTCATATCAAGTTATGGAAAAACAAGAATGCAATTAAGATTGTATCTACTAGCAAAATTGTTTTAAGTACGGTCACTAAGAATATTGAAACTTAATGTTTTGATAAAAATATAATCAACAAAAAACTTTTTTGCAAAAAAAAACCGACTTCCAAAAAAACACAAAAAAGTGGAAAATAACTTTACTTTCGGAAGTCGGTGACTATTGTTTGTTTTATTGACTTTTTTGCCACCGACTTCCGAAAGTAAAGTTATTTTCCACTTTTTTTGTGTTTTTTTTGGAAGTCGGTTTTTTTTTGCAAAAAAGTTTTTATTTTAACCGTTTTAGTTATCGTATCACACACAAATCGTTGTCAAGTATCAATTTCGCAATTTCTTTTACTTGGATGACATTTTTTCCAGCTATTTTGATTTCAAAACCAAACTGCTGAACCGATTTTGATGAAATTTCTATGGGACCAATCGGGAAGTAAATCCATTCAGATAAAAGAAGAATTTAAAAAAAAAATATATACAACCGAATTGAGAACCTCCTCCTTTTTTTGAAGTCGGTTAAAAATAGAATCGCATTAGGAAACGTCCTCAATATATGACTGTGTATCCAGAAACATTAGATTACTAAATAGATATTATTTACGCTAATATCTACGTCAGTGGAGTGGCGTTCATTAGGACCTCAACAGTGCAATTGTATGGACACTTAGGACAGTCAGCGGATGATGAATTGATGAACCACTTAAAGTTAACGGACTTCTATAAAAAAAAACTTCTTTTTGCGCTTATTCATAGTAATCTTGCCTACTTCAACAGAAGAGATATTGGGGCAGACATAACGGCACATCGATCATCTGCAGCACGTCTTAAAGGCGCGACGTAACAAAACATCAAAATAACAGGAATCCTGATAGATACGATGGATTCCTTGTGACTTGTCACAATCTTGACGAATCGAACCGCTTTGTGTTTGCAACGGACTTCAAATTTTTGAACTGAGGATTGAAGAAGCGTGCCAGTCTAGAATGAGACTCTTTGCTTTTAACATGCTTTTGCCAACCTATACGTTACGCGCTATGTAAAGCATAAATACATAGGTACATAAAGTCACGTCTTCTCCCATGGACCCCCATGGAAAAAGGCTGACTGCCAGCACACCATATATCAGAAGGCAGCAAATCTAGCCATCCATCATGCGATCCAGGTAATCAGAGGATCTTAACGTGCATGGTATTGAATAAAGACATAATTTAGCTCCTAAAAGCTTGCGTTGTTTATGGATAATAGACGAGGCTTGTATAAATAGGGGCTAATTAGGTAGAGGTGTATCTATGGTACACTTATGTTGGAGTCCGATGGCAGTCGGGGAAAATCATACATCTTACTACTTTTATAAATGCGAAAGTTTGGGTGAATGTACGTTTGTTACATAATCACGCCAGAACAGCGGAACGGATCTGTATTAAATTTGGCTACTTACATACACACTACTACTTTTTTTCTCAGACTTCAAAATTTCCACGCGATAGAAGTCGTGGGCAACAGCTAATACACACATAAACTCACGACTTTTTTCCATAGGGTAGGCAGAAACCACAGAACGCCACCTGATGCGATCCTTACGTACTCCTTTAGCCTCGTCCACGCTACACCTACTACGCACCTCAACTTTCTGAAGAAACTTAGCAATAAGGTGAACACTAGAGAATATATAGCTTAATGACAAATAGAGATAATTATTGAAGCAGAAAGCGGAAAAATGGGATTGGTCGTGTAAATCCAGAAAAGCCAGTTACCCTTAAGCGTCGTCCTAATTGGCTATGATCGTACGAGCAAACGATGCGATTTCGTCGCACGACGAGTTTAAAAACACACATTTCTTTATACTGTCCTAATTGAAGCTTGCAAAGCATCGCGCGAGCACTGGAAATACTTATTAACGATCGTGCAATCAAAGCTACAAATCCCTTTTGAGTGTCCTATATGATCACGCGTCATCGCGCGAGCACAGGAACGAGAGGGGCGTGGGGCGGCACCGGTGAATCGAGTTCGTCGAGATTGTTTACATTTTTGCTTATAATTTGGTTAAGTCGAAACTCACGATCAGTTTAACCCGGGTAAGAAACCTCAGATCGGACAGGTGAATCTCATGTACGGCGCAGTGGCATCCTATGATGGGCATCGCGCGTTGGGCATCGCGCGAGCAGTTAGGACACCTGTTGGACCATCGCACGATCATTTTCATCGCGCGACGAAATCGCATCGTTAGCTCGTACTATCGTTAGCCAATTAGGACGCCGCCTTAGGCCGTTGCAAAACATCACAGCCTTTCGTTTAATTGCTTTTCATTACAGCGAATGCGCTAAGGTAGCTAATTGCAAAAAAAAATCGTAAAAAAAATTAATTTCGCGGACTATCCTGGCCTCTCCCCCAAAAGTATAAATATTGCAAGGCCAATCTTTCGTATTGATAAATTTTGAAATTATCGATTGTCCTAAAAAATCTAATTCAGTTGATACGACAAGTGTCGCAGTTAGGGCTTTCAAATACCGGATTTTTTCAATACCGGTATCAGTACCGGTATTAGAAATTTCAATACCGTGATCACGTGATCACGGTATTGAACTCAAGTTTAAAAACCTTTTTAAAAAAAAATTAAAACTAGCGCTTGACTGTCATCCCTTCTAAGGGATTCTTCTAAGGTTCATAAGAACTTTAATTAGGGCATTAATAAAACCATTTAAATACGAATTTTTGTTTCCAAATCAGTCTTTATTCTCTTTTAATAGCATAACAATTTGGTATTGATTGATTATAGGACTAGGATTTATAAACGTAATCAAAACTTAAACTAAATGTAATATCGCAGTAGGCAATTAACTTAGAATATGCAAATTACAATGATAATGAGATCTATACTTATATTTATTATTACAGCAATCATTAGGTTTTCATTTTACTAATGCTATTATATTTATTAAAAAAAAACAATCATAAAATCCAAAATTAAACAAGTAACAAAATAAATCAAATAGTATTTTGCAAATTTGCTGACAAACAATAGTAAAACTCTAAACTTAAATATATCATATTGAAACATTTTTAATCAAAAAATATTTTCGTTTTATTTTTATTTTGAAAGAGTGATCGCAAAAAAGAAAGTGCATTTAAGGTCGAATCAGAAAGCGAACTTCTTAGCCTGTTACATAAATAGCCTGCTGACGAACAAGCACACTCTGCTTCAACACTTGTCGGTACAACAGACAGTAAATACACACATCAAAAGTATCTAGGGATCAACATATATTTTTGCAATAACTTTTCTCCTGATTGATATTAATTAAAATTTTCTTTAAGGATTCATCAAATAAAGTGTTTTCGTTTGTCACAGTAACGATAAACCAAGTCACCTTTGCATTAATAAAGAAATTTGCCATTTTCCTAATAAAGGGATTTTTGACATTTGAACCACTAACATTAAAGTTCGAAAAAAAGACTGAAATAACAGTTTTCTTTAAAATTTTATTGGGTAACTTAAACAATTAATAATCCGTGTTTCTACCGCGAACACTAACAACACAAGAACATCGGTTTGGCATACTCAAAATGAGTTCATCCAAATCACGCTGTGGAATGGCCGCCCATGTTCGTTGCAACAACAAAAAAAGGTCTTCTTGCGACTGGATACCCTCCATATTCGGCAGAGCTCTTCTCTGTAGCATATCCCATGCATGCTCAATCGGGTTCAAGTCTGGCGACTGAGCAGGCCAGGGCAGGACATTGATGTTAGCTGCGGCGAGAGTCTGTCTTACAACTCTTGCGGTGTGCGGTCGTGCATTATCATGCATTAACTGAAATAAGGGACCGATTTGCACTTGTAGAGGAACGATGACGTCTGATACAATCGTCTCAGCATACATTTGAGCGTTGAGGTTGCCTCTGATCCAAATCAACTCAGTTCTTCCGCCGATCCAAATACCCGCCCATACCATGATGGTTCCACCACTATAAGGATGGACTTCCTGGCAGGATTTTAATCGCTGTTGGCGTCCAGGGGTTCTCCAGTGTCGAATACGTCTTGTATCCGGTCTCATACCAAAACGAGACTCATCAGAAAAGCACACGAAACGCCATTGTTCTTCTGCCCAATTTCTGTGTTCAAGAGCCCATTGATATCGAATCCTACGATTGTGCATTGCTATAGGTGGTACCCGTAGCGGTCTTCGGGAATGAAGGTTCACTTCATGCAAGCGGTTTCTGACTGTTTGGTCGCTAATTAAGTTCCCTGAAGAGTGATGAAGCCTCACGGCTAACATCATGGCGGTTATTGTTGGAGCTCTTCGAGTTAAGATTTGAATGTATCGGTCTTGTCTCCGTGTGGTGCAGCGATACCGTCCTCCATGGCGCTCAGCCACGGTACCAGTGCTTCGGTAACGTGTCCAAAGTCGACTGATAACACTCTGACTTGTATTCAGAGCTAAAGCCACAGTACGTTGCCGGGAACCAGCTTCTATCATTCCCACGGCTCTGAGCATTTCTTCCCTGCTTAAATGACGTCGCCGCTCCATAATAACGTTGGTTTTAATCAGTAGTAGGGAAACAGTAGCACTAATAATGTCTTCAATGCGTTGTATGTTTTTATAGGGAAAATATTGACAGCTTATTTTCATCTTTTACTCGAATTTGATTGAGAGTTCCTGATTCAAATTATGAAATGCACCAAAAAGGATCCATATAAATTTATAAAATCATAAATTTATTACAAAGCCACATCTCAATCTCAAGAAATCCGCATAAAAATGCTTGATCCCTAGACACTTTTGATGTGTGTATTTGTATGCCGCCGATAGAAATATCTCACGTCCACCCCCAGCAGTTTCAAAGACACACTCTTATTATTGATCTAAAATCAGTGCTTGTGGTTACAGCCGAGGCAGCATCCTTACTTTTAGGTAATTTAGAAATCTCCCTTTCTAATTGCTTTTGTATGGACGTGTCTTCATTTTCACCACTTGAAGAAGAAGAAGGTTCTTCTATCGTCATATCAGCCATATTCCCACTGTCTCTTTGAGATTGTCTTGTTATATTATTATTATATTTTAAACGTGTAAGTAGATTAACTATAATATCTAATATTTCATCAGATGTGGGTTTTATAAAGGTGTCGTCATCGTTATCATCATTACTGAAAAAAGTTTCAGGGTCATGCAAATATTGTAATACTCCAGATATTAAAGGTCGTCGCTCCTGCGTCTTCGAAGTGTTTTTGCAAGATTTTGGCTTAAGTCATTAGCTTGACCATCTAACTTTGTCAACATAAATTTTAGCGCAATATACGCTTTTAGTAAATTGGCATCCCGTTTACAAATTTCTAATACAGTTACTTTGACTACAGAAAGGCTGTTGTAATTATTTTTTAATATTGTCAAATCGAATTCGTCTAATTTGAAATCGGAGTTTAATTTTAGATCGATTAAAACTTTTAAAACACAATCCTTTAGTTTCAAAAAGCGTCCAATCATATCAGCCATACTGCTCCATCTTGTCTTTCAATCTAGTATTAATGTCATTTCCTTTTTATGAGTTTCAATGACATATTTTTGTAACAAATCATTCTTTGTAGGGGACTTACGAAAAAGTTTGACTATTTTTCTTACTTTATCAATGAGGTTTTTGTAAATAAACTCAAGTCTTTCTGTTTCGAGCAATTGTGCTTCAACATAATTCAAAGCATCGTCACCGCCTTGATGATCAGAATTGTCACCTTCACTGTCAGTTTCTAATGTTTCAATGTGAGGATTTAGCGGTGGAACAGAAGAAAAGGTTTGTTGAAATTGGTATTTATACAACACGTCTATAACAGCTAGCTGGATGCCATGCACCAGACAGAGCTGATGGTGGCCTTCAAAACTTTTTCCCATTTTAGTCATCACACTGGCACCATCTGTAGTAAAAGCTATAATATCTTCATGTAAATTAAGGCCAAATTCTTGAAGTCGTTGTTTTAGGTATTGGATACCTACATCTGCTGTCATGGAGCCTGATATCCTGACTAATCCTAGGTTCGTGTAACCGCTTTCTAAATCTTTATTATGTACATTAATGTTCATGTACCTCTTATTATTAGTTGCTGTATATTCATCAAAAGTCAAAGTAAATCGTTCCTGATCACGAGTCTACAAAGTCTTGAACTGCGTTTTTATTTGATTTTTCAGATCATCGCTTTTCTTTTGTACTATATGGGTTATAGAAGCTGGTGATTTGGAGATAAGAGTTGGCGCTTAATACACAAGTGTGAAGTGTGAGAATAATATCACATAGTTATTTATATTATTTAATACAACTTTCGCTACTTATTACAACAAACCAAAATAATTAAAATTATAAAATGATTGTAATACCGTAATCACGGTATTGGCTCGTCAGTACCGGTATTGAAAAAAGACCAAAATATATCCGTGATTACGGTATTACGGGATCCCGTAATACCGGTATTGAAAGCCCTAGTCGCAGTTTATAATCTATCTTGGATACTAAAAGCACCTGTTTTTGTAGTGCGAAATTTATTTCCTGGCAAAAATTCTCACGATTAATTCTCATTCAACCAAATATAAAAAGTAACTTGTATCTACAAAAAACTAGTTTTTACGTAAACGCAAACAATTTTGTACAATCTAATAAAAATGAACGCGGCCAATCGATCATGCGCGCCAATTTTGACAGATCGCGCCATTTTCCAAATAAGTTCGGATATGATCTTCGTAAATGCATCAAAAGCAGCCCAATCAAGTCTATTGTATTTGAATGGATGTAACTTGATTTGTTTAGATTGATCCGACCCATCCATTTCGTGGTCGCGGACACTTAGCTTTTTATAAAGAATCCAGGAAATCGATGATTTTGATCAAGTTATTATTATTTTGTTTCTGAATAAATTCCCCTGATCGAATGCTTTAGAATGAGTACCTAATAGGAATTTGTTACCTATATCGATATCTACTGAATTTCCTAGAAAAACTCCCATTTACGTAATCAAGTAGCATAGCCGAATTAGGTATGTATGTAGTCTAATTTCACATACACCTAAAACTTGAATAATCATCAAATCTTTTGAATATGCGTACTTGCGTTATGAACCCTTGATTTGACTACAAGAAAGCCAAGGTAGGTTTTTTATATAGCCCTCATAAAACAACTAAGGAGATAAAGCGAATCATCATTCGAGCGAGTCTCATGCACGGGAAAGAGGCATAGAAGCTAGACAACCATGCCACTTTTAAATTTAACTTGTAACCAGACTATCAATCGATAATCTTAAGTAGCTATGGCACGCGACTTCGTCCGCGTGGAATTTAATAAAATAAATGTTTAAGTACTCTACTCTTTATTTTTAATAAAAGTAGCTTAAACCTAAGCAATTAACAAATTTATTTTTGAGCTCACATTGCATAAATGTATTAGAAAATTTCCCAACAGTCCAACAAAACTAAAATTGTTTAGTCTCCCATAAACCGCTAACAATATTCCTACATACATAACACATGCGTGCGTATATAACATTAATACAAATCGAGAACCGCAACAATTGCAGAAACCATTAAAACAAACAGGCTTGCAGCTGCTCACGGCGGCCACTCGAGCGGAACGCTCTGCCCCTGGGCCCGCCCCCCGACCACGCACAGAAATCAACATAAATAACAATACACACCCCTATCTCAGATACTATGACACCTTCATCAACAAAAAAGGCCAAACAACCAACTAAACCGTAAACCAAAACCCTCCTCTTTGTATCCGAACGCAGAACACAAATTACCGCGAAAACGAACGCGCCATTCCCGAAAAAAAGTTAAGTCAACGTCAAGTGTGCAACAATTGAAAAATGTTTCGTCTCTTTCGTCCATTCAATAGATACAGTCCCTCTACTTTTGGGCGCTTTTATTAAATTTATTGTTAAAGGAATGTATATAAAAGTTGTTGAAATGAAAAAGGGTCCCAGTTCTATTTCGATCGTGAGTGATAGCAGTGTTCCAATATGTTTTCTGAACAAAGTTACTCGAGGCTCTTCAGACCTTGGGATGTGAGTGATAGTAAGAACGATGGACAGACAAACTGTGATATTAGTACAGACGCCGAGATGAAAATAAAGAAAAGGAAAATCGACGAAACCAAAAGAGAAAGTCGTTTGCGGAAAATTCGCGGCACTTTTAAGAAGTCTGATACAAGCCATCAAGACGCTACTGTTTCTACCACCACAAGAGATGGAGATGAAGACATAAAGCCTGCTACAACTACAATAACTGAAATAAATTCCCCCGTCGAAAAACTAACACTATGCTGCGACAGGCTGCTTCAAGAACCTCCTTGTACAAAAAAAGAAAAAATAGAAAAGCCGACGGAGGTTGACATAAAACCTCAACCTTATCCGACGCTACCACAGATGCCGTACAGCCCGACATTTATGCCAGACTACTTACCGACTGCCGATATAGCACATGCATTAGGAGTACCACCAACCGACCCGCTACTTCTCGAATCCCTCGCCCAAGGATATGCGATGGAGCTAGAATACGCCAGGATCCTGCACCAAGAGAACGAAGCGAAAATAAACGCGAAGAAGCAACGACCAAAGAAATACAAATGTCCTCACTGCCATGTTGGCTTCTCAAACAACGGGCAACTAAAGGGCCATATCAGGATCCACACTGGTGAAAGACCATATAAATGTGACGAGAAGAATTGTGGGAAGACCTTCACAAGAAACGAAGAGTTGACGAGACATAAAAGGATCCATTCTGGGGTGCGTCCGTTTCCGTGTTCCACTTGCGGTAAGAAGTTTGGCAGACGAGATCATTTGAAGAAACATACGCGAACTCACTTTGTTCAGACGGAGCGGATGATGCCAGTTTTCGTGCCGTTGTCAGCGGTTCCACATATGTCTGGCTTCCCGTACTTATACGGTTACTGAGGGAAGGAAATAAGATGGTATTTTTCTAAATAAATTCAGGAAATATGGGAACAGTTACTGAACTTATAGAATGGAGTTTCCCTTTTACTGTGACTAGATATAAGATTCTTGCCTGTTGGAAAAGTGAATTTTGTTATTTCAGTCTTAATAATGGAGTCTTTGAAATTCATGACGAGTTTAGGAGTTTGAGCTTTTATTTAAATAAGCAGAGCTTTTGTAAATGTAATTTTAGTGAAATAAAATATACTAGTACGTATGATTTAATACGATTCGATGCAGGATTGTAAATAATGAAAATTAATAAAGAAATATATTTTAGTCGTATATAAATATTGCTAGTACCTAAATAAATATATGTAGGTGTTTGCACATAGTAGGTATAATAATCTTCCACTATCAATGACCAAGATGTGTAAAATGGTTGTGAATACCTTTAATACGTAGTTGTAAGATAAACAAATATATTTTGAGAGTTTAAAATAAAATAAATAATTGTTTTTATTAACCCTGTTTACACTTACGTTTTTAACTTTCAGGAGACTGTAATTATCAAACATAGCCATAAAAATAAGTTTGTAATAGTTTTCCGAATCTATCCGTATCATTTATTATTATTATGCCGCCCATGGGCCTTGGACATGCCGTCAAGATGTTTCCTCACGATGTTTTCCTTCACCGAAGCAAGTGACAATACGCACCTTAATCCGAAAAATCATGAAGTGCTTGTCTTGGGGTCGAACTTGAGGTACCTGCGACTTCGCGGCCCGACGGCCACACCACTAGGCTATCACTGCTATGATTCCATAAGACACCTTACTGTTCAGAAAAACTTTCTTTTAGGTACTTTGGAAATCCAAAAACCGATTCTAAGGACAAAAAAGATTGACATAGCCAAGATTTTTGGGCTTACATAATGATTTCTAACTGTCTTCCTCGACTTTTACTGCTGTACGTAGGACTCCCCAAGTCACATCGACAGGTTCTGTGCTTCATGCACCCAGCTTTCACCGTCAGGTCAACGGTCCACCTCGGGATAGACGTTCCAACGCTGCGCCTAAATGTGTTAATCTTTAGTCTCAAAATAGAGACGATTTATAGATAAGGAACCCCAGTGAACGAGAAGAGTGATTTCCGACAGATGTCACTCTTCTCGTATCTGCATCGATGAAAATATTTCAGGTCATGTGAAAAACCAGCACAATCTATGTTCTCCAGCTATTTTGATTCAAGTTTAAACTAGGTATGAAGATGAGTGAAATTTTTTAGCTCACTCATGCTTGGAACCAACACGGCGCGCGGCGCGACGGCTGGGTTGTTGTGTTCGACGTAGTTTTTTCGTGGTATGGGGTCTTGATTCACATACAATCGATTGTGTGTGGTACTTAAACAATCCGAAATAATATTATTGACTGCCACGTTAATCGAGTGGTCGCAAGCGCGATTGCTGATTAGAGGTCTTGGGTTCGATTCCCGGGTCGGGCAAAATGTAATTGGGTTTTTCCATCAGGAATTTCTCAGTAGCAGCGACGGAGTCTGGATGTGTTCCCGGTTGATGGCAATAGGCTCGCCCTTATTACATGAGACTAAAAGATAACTGTCGGAATTTGGGTGTCGTATTAGGGACACCTCTGCCTAACCCTTCGGGGATGACAGGCGTAATGTTATGTAATATTAAAGCATGAGCGTGGTATTAGGTACCCACAACTCTGCTCGCGTGGACATTGGTACCTAAGTATCAACCGTTCAAAACCAAATGCTTACCTAGCCTAAGCTTATAAGTGTATTTCTTAACTTATAATAACCCTTATGTTTTCGACTTGGAGACTAATTAAATAGGTGCGTAAATCTCCCTAGATAAACACGCAGAAACGTTGTGCTTTATTGGCCTTTAGCGTAACTTTATACATCTTATTTAGCTATAGTTAGCTTAGAGGTACAGAGAGTGTATAGAACCGACAGAAACGTTCGGACAGTTTACTAAGATATTGCACAATCACAATCGAGCCTCTAGAAACACAATTACAAAGCAAAATAACTTCGAATCGCCTTCAAAAGTATTATAAAATCGATTCATCATTCATTTTATACAAATCGGAATCGAAAAAAAAAACTTGCGCAAATAATCCCGAAGTTTAGAGTACGGACTTCCGGTTGTAAGAATACATGAATGGACACACATAACAATTTGTTATTCCTAAATATTTTGACTTTTGGCGTCAATTAAAGCAAAGCTGTAAAAAAAGATGCACACTTGGGCCGATAAAAGATTTTGAAGAAATCATTACTGCGAAAGGTTGTTTGAGTTATACGGATTCGCCACGTATCCCAGACTGGCAAAGATTCCAAAATACAGAGCGACTGGTGATTACGTACATGTTAAATACTACATAATACAGTCCTCTACAGGACAGCTAAATAACATACGCAAGCGGATGAATGCAAAAAGAGAATCTTTTAACAGATAGCGAGTTGCTTACCTAAAACTCGAAAACAAGTGTTTGATATAATAACAGACGAAATTCATATATGATTTCTGGCTAGGCAGGTACACGAGAGATCGACACAAGTAGTTTACCACACAGACATGCACGTAACTTAGAACGAGCAGGTATGCCAAACCCAGAGTAATTCATCTCAATTTGTCAATCAATAAGTTTTAAAGTGAGTAAATAAAGGGTTGATTTCGTAATGATAGATCACTACTTGTGGTGAAGTGATTGTGAACATGGAGCTAAAGAGATAAGCGACACAAGTGCATCCAGGTAAACGACCGCGACGGCGCGGCGCGGCGTCGGCGGCTGCGGATGAATGAAAGGTAATTGTAGATGGCGCAACTATAGATAGGTCTCAATCTGACCAATGAGGTCAAGCTATTTTGAAATATAAATGACATTTAGTACCAGATTTCCAACCAATGGCGACGCTTGGAACCAGCAATGTTAGCGCCATTACTTTCACAGTTGCCATGCCCATTGCTGAACGTCAGCGTATCTACCAAAGTTCGAGTTCTTGCTACTGTTCTTTTTCTTAGCGTATCAATGAAAAATATCCTGCTACTGGTAAAGGGGCCTACTTTTGTAATTGACATGGCTACGAGTAGCCCTGGTGAGCCAAAAAATATTTACGAACTAACATAATCAGTCATATCATCATATAGAGGTGTGCAGGGACATCGACGGACAAACGATTACGTCGTTGCCCCTGTCACCCTGTATTGATCCCACAGTTGGCTTTTGGGAAATCACGAATCCCCTCTGAAGGAGGGAGCCTGGACCTAGTACGGGTTGGCATCAAAACTTACTCTGTACGATATAAACCAAAGAAAACTTTATTACTGAGTTCAAAAATGTCTCCCATATAACTTGTTTTCATAATATCTATAGCACGATATCATCATCGTCATTCTCGGGGTCGGCGCAGCATGTCTTCTTCTTCCATACTCCTCTATTACTCGTCATCTCAGCAGTCACCTCCTTTCTTGCCATTTCATCCCTCACACCGTCCATCCATCGTTTCTTTGATCTTCCTCAATATCTATAGCACAATAATCACGCAATAAATTATCAAATGGCGATTTTGTGTAAAAGCAACAAACAAATTAGCTACTTTCCCACGTTCACTTACATTTGCCCCAAATAATCCCTAAATACATTAAAACATACAATTCGGACGTCCGTTTAAACCCAGCAGGACTCTTTGACAAGAAATTGAGATATTTTTACACTGGGCACACTGGTTTAATTGGAAGAATGAGGTGTTGTCATTGCGCGCTGCGTGAGTTCTTTTGTTGATATTTGACTTCCGTTTTTGTAATTGGAGCAGTTGACTGACAAAGTAAGTTGTTTTGAAGAAAGCAAGCTTTGAAATAATTACAGTGACGTAATAGTAACTACCTAGTTATGCTGTCGTAAAAAGTCGTGATGGCCCAGAGCTTAAGGCCTCGCCTCTCATGCATGAGGTCTTGGGTTCAAACCCGGGCAAGTACCAGTGTGACTTTTTCAATTCATATGTACTTTCTAAGTTTATCTTGGACATCACAGACATCGGTGAAGGAAAAGATCGTGAGGAAACCTGGACTTACAATTAATATAAGTCTGAAATCGCCAACCGTCTTGAGCAGGCTAGGTGTGGTGATCAATGCTCGTGCCTTCTCTGTATGAGAAGAGGCTTTTGCCCAGCAGTGGGAGAGTTACAGGCTGGTATTATTATATCCTTTATTCATGTTTTCCTCTTATCTTTTACATTTTTAAATATCTCTTACAAAAACATTTAAAAATATTAAAAATATTATCCCACTGGCACCGGGAACAGGGCTCTTGAGAGAGGAACCTCCTAACAATACGCGCCGTGTCCAGAAGTAGGTACTGCTAGTATTATTATTTCCTTACTTATTTATTACATTTTTAAATATTCCTATATTTTATTAATATTATGCTGATTTAGCGTAGGACGGGTGACTAGATTACCGGCTTGGAAAAATATGCACTTACTTTTCTTACTTTTTAACCGACTTCAAAAAAAGGGGGAAGTTCTCAATTCGGTTGTGTTTTTTTTTTATGTAACATATCAGCCAGGCATTGTGGTTGTACTTTAATCTTTTGGCGAGTTGGCGACATTCGGAACTTGCGTAATTTCCAAAAAAGTTTACAAACAACGCCCTCTTGAAAATATCTTTTAAACGCCAAATGATCATTGTTGCACTTAGTATAAATTACTTAGGTACAGCTAACAAGAGGAAACCATAGAAAGTAGAAAATGAAAAACGGATTATATTATATTACGCCCCTTTTTTCAAGTAATTATTGGACAACGCTGATAAAAAATGCATTCTGATAAAATACCTAACCCATGTGAACATTATTTCGCAACCTTTTGTTAATCCTACGAGATCCTCCGATAGTTCTCACGTCCTAAAAACTGCCCAACATCGCCATCGTAGGTGTGACCCTACTTTTTAACCGTAGAGCATAATCTTTTTAATTCTTTCGACAAACAGAAGGAATCCCAAGTTATTTATAACAACCCGCCTACAATCCGAACAAATTCGCTGAATAGATAATTTATTGGTCGTATAAGGTCAGCCTGTGTTGCTAGGGTAAAAAATCCATATTACTTTTTTTGAGGCACAGGTGGCATTTGATACAGCCTGAATGAAACCTTGGCGACAAGGCTGAGGAAATTAATGATGGTCTGTGTAAACATTTTTTGTTTGTGAATGAACAGTTTTTGTGAGTTTTATTCGACAAATGAGGGAGTTGCCGATTAAACCCTGCGAAATATTTGAGGACTTGATTTATTATAAGTAGAAGATACGCAATAATAAACTATTCTTTAGATTAAACCAAAACTGAAAAGAATCTTGGGTTGGGAAAAGTGGAGACTGACAATCAAATAAACTAGCGGAGCCATGAGCTGGCATAAAGCTTTGCTTAATATTATTTACTGACTGCCCCGTTGGTACAATGGGCGCAAGTGCGACTGCTGAGCGCGACCTGGGAAGCGAACCCAGGCGGCTTGATTTCCAGGAGCGGCAAATTGTGATTGGATTTTTCCACCAGTATTTTCTCAGTAGCAGCCACGGAGTCTGAATTCGTCCCCGGTTGATGCCAATAGGCTCGCCTCCTATTACAGGGACTTCAACATAACTGGCCAAAATGTGGGTGTTCCTTTTAGGTACACCTCTGCCTAACCCTCGAGAGATTACCTACAGGCGTGATATCACGTGACATTAGTTGCGAAATAGGTATTTTAAATTATTTTAAAACGTTGGGCTGTACCAACTTTTTTAATCGCAGAGATGTTTCAAAGCCTAAAAGTTTCAGAATTCCATTACCCGTAGCATTACTTTTTGACTTAAACCCGCTATACAACTTAGTGAGACTTAGAAGTAAGTAATACATACAAAGATAGTACCCTAATCTGGTGTGTGTAGTCGCAGCGGAAAAATATCGAATTTCATCATTTCAGTTTAGCAGATATTTAGTGTATGACGTCGTGTAATTGTGTATGGTGAGTACAAATTTGTGCATCCAACCATTAGGGAGCTATTCAACAAAAACTATTTCCGCTGGAACTACGTCATCCTAGCGGCACTTTTTTTTTCCTCAGGACATACAAGAAAAAAAATACATGCAATAATTAGTGTGTACCGAGAGGTAAATGTGTATGTTTAAATGAAATTTGTGTGTCATAAAACTGCGAAGATAATCAAGTTTCCGCTGCGCTGACGTTTGGCTATCTGATGAAAATCATACAAAACGGTTTAGTGCAGAGTTGTAATTTTTTACGTACGTTGCTTAGAATTTGTGTGTAATGTTTGTGAAAACAGAATTTGAAAAAAACATCCTGTTCAGAAGATATACACATAAAAGTAAAATAAGGTTATTAGGTCCCAGTACATCAAATAGGAACCCTAGGACCTAACTTATAACGTTTATTTATATCTTGTAAGGGTCTACACTGTCTTGCCAAGTTTCATTTATGTGCTCTTAGTAATTAATGAGCAATGGCATAAGTTACTACGACTGGACCAGTATATTGTATGACATCCGTTTGTAGGATATTTTAATGGAAAACCAAATGCAACATATTCCGATATTCAGTGTATTAATGGAACTATTCACATGCAAAATTTCAGCTCCTTACACTAAATAATTAAAGAGGAATAACAAAAATACCAGAACAACCGCAAAACATAGATAAACCGACCAAGTTTGAATGGCTACTAAAAAGCGGCCGTGCAGTATATAGAGCTAACGTTCTAAAATTTCCAGTATAGTATCGTTATTGTATTGGTACAGGTGGGCACACAATGCTTGAACAAGTAACTAATAAACTTATAATTTTCATGATAAAAATATTAGGTAAATTGTTTGTTCTTAAAATTCCGAAATTATTAAAATAATAATTGTATTTGTCAGAATATTGCAAAAAGTTGTTACAGAAGGTAATTATTATGTCCTTAATTTCTGCTGCTTTCAACATACAAATCTGTGTCCAAACCTTGGCAAGAGTTGCTTAACCTGGATCGGTAAAGTAACCCATCTGTGGCCAAACCATGGGGTATTTGGGCATCACCTTATCCATCAACATCGGCAAGTTTCTTACTCATGTATTACATCGGGCAAAATTAGTTTTCAGCTATTCCGACTACACTACGACTAAGACCTATCACAGAAATCGCGTCTGTAGGTTGATTTGATGAAATAAACGCTATATGCTACTCCCAATATTGCTTCTTATTTGTCAATATTTCAATTTTAAATACAATTAGTGGTGATGCGTGCCCAAACGAACAAACAACCCGAAAAGCCGACAAACACAAAAATTCTAAAAACTGTTTTTTTACGTTCTATTATTTATTCCCATACCTGCCAGTACATTTTTTGCAAAAATCTGTAATGTACAGACACGGCAAGTCTACAATTTTATTATATGTATAGATCTGCGATTGTATCACATATTTGTTGCTGTAAAAGCTCGAACGAGAAGACCGACTCCCGAAAATTTACTAGTAAAGCCTAACATTTACTAATATAGGTATACTTACTTAAATGGGCTTTTACAGTAGGCAATATAATTGTTATTTATACTTAGTAAGAAAACTCATTCTTATATCAATGTAGGTATTATCTCCTTTAATCATCAATCACCTCATTTTTACATTTTTAAATAGATCGTAAAAAAAACGTAAAAATAGTGGTCCGCCGGTATACGAAGCAGGATGCAAGCTACCGGTGGTTAGGACTCAAGAGACAGGAACCAATGTTATTATTACTTTTTTATTTAGTAATGTTTTTTTTTTAAATTTTAATTAGTCATTAACTAATAAATACTTTTAAGAGTATAAAGATAATATAGTTGTTTTATTTTCTGCTAAACTATTGTGTTCGTACCTGTACCAAACCATTAAACACAATAACGATACTATACTGGAAATTTTAGAACGTTAGCTCTATATACTGCACGGCCGCGTTTTAGTAGCCATTCAAACTTGGTCGGTTTATCCATGTTTTGCGGTTGATCTGGTATTTCTGTTATTCCTCTTAATTATTTAGTGTAAGGAGCTGAAATTTTGCATGTGAATAGTTCCATTAATACACTGAATATCGGAATATGTTGCATTTGGTTTTCCATTAAAATATCCTACAAACGGATGTCATACAATATACTGGTCCAGTCGTAGTAAATTATGCCATTGCTCATTAATTACTAAGAGCACATAAATGAAACTTGGCAAGACAGTGTAGACCCTTACAAGATATAAATAAACGTTATAAGTTAGGTCCTAGGGTTCCTATTTGAAGTACTGGAACCTAATAACCTTATTTTACTTTTATGTGTATATCTTCTGAACAGGATGTTTTTTTCAAATTCTGTTTTCACAAACATTACACACAAATTCTAAGCAACGTGCGTAAAAAATTACAACTCTGCACTAAACCGTTTTGTATGATTTTCATCAGATAGCCAAACGTCAGCGCAGCGGAAACTTGATTATCTTCGCAGTTTTATGACACACAAATTTCATTTAAACATACACATTTACCTCTCGGTACACACTAATTATTGTATGTATTTTTTTTCTTGTACGTCCTGAGGAAAAAAAAGTGCCGCTAGGACGACGTAGTTCCAGCGGAAACAGTTTTTGTTGAATAGCTCCCTAATGGTTGGATGCACAAATTTGTACTTACCTACCATACACAATTACACGACGTCATACACTAAATATCTGCTAAACTGAAATGATGAAATTCGGCATTTTTCCGCTGCGACTACACACACCCTAATCTGCACATTACACTTATAGGTAAGTATTTAAATATGTACTACGAGAAGTTCCAGCGCCTCGGCCTTTCTCAGTGTATTTTTTTGCCGTACTAACTGAATTAAATCTTTATTTCTTCTCACTCAAATCTTGACCCATGCCTTGCTTACAGTTTCTTAATATCAGTACTTAATGTGCACATTGTTAAGATTCTATGTTTGCTTACCATCATGTTGTGAGGGTGGGATCCTTCTTCAATTAAATTCCAACGGATATTCACATATTTTATTTAAGTATAACTAAACCATCTAAAACCCCATATGTAAACAACTCAACCATATATAACAAACTAAATAAATACCTACAAATTAAAACATGTTACCCTATCCAATTTTCTATTCACACTCCACCAAATCTTTCTCGTTATTTTTCTCTGTCATTTTTATACATTTAAAAAACCTTCCTAACAACAATAAGGTTTTTAAAAGACCATAGACTTTAAAACCTGCCAGTAATACATAGACATAAAATTCTATAAAACTAATATTACAACATCCCCTCTGAATTTTATGTTTATTACAATTAGAATAACATCTCATAGATAACTCCCATCAACTCATTTAAAACCCAACTTAACTAACCCGCCCAACTTAACTAAATATAACAAACAAACTTTTGAATTAATTAATCTAAACATCTTACTTAACTAACTTACACATTAACATTTCAAATTAATTCTCAAACAACCTTAAATCCTAATAAACCTACATAACTCATCACATTACAGAATGTCCTTTACGTATCACTCACTATACACTGTCTCAATCTCAAAAACTTTGTTCTGTCCAGTGGTTTAGTTAGTATATCTGCCAAATTATATTTAGTCGGACAATAATGAATTTCCAACAAATTCTTATCTATTTTTTCCTTAATGAAATGATATTTAACATCAATATGTTTGCTTCTTCTATTCAAAATTCCATTTTTAATCAATACTATAGCTGATTGATTATCAACAAACAACTGTGTTTTTGGTAATTTATTTGTCAACTCGTAGATCAAACTCTGAATGTATAATAGGTCTTTTATACATTCGGCTGCAGAAATATATTCAGCCTCAGTACTGGAAAGAGCAGTGACTGACTGTTTACGTGAACACCAATGAATTGGACCACCACCATAAAATATTACAAAGCCAGTCGTACTTTTCCTAGTATCAGGATCACCTGCAAAGTCTGCATCACAATACGCTTTTAAAGTTAAATCGTTACCACGAACATACTGTATACCATTGCTGACTGTATTTTTAATATATCTAAAAAGGTTCTTAATATTTGCAAAATCATTCAAGTTAGGATGTTCTTGATGCCTACTACAATAACCAACATGAAAAGCCAGATCCAGTCTTGTTTTATTAACCAAATACAACAATGAACCAATCAATTGTCTATATTGATGCACATCATCAACTCCCATTTTCCCCTCTTGATGTGTATCAACTAAAATATCTGGATGACTACTATCTTTTAAGTTTTCATATTTAAACTTTTCCAAAATTTGATTTATATAACTTTCCTGATAAATCTTAATAAAGTTTCGTTCTACTTTAACATCAAACCCTATAAACTTTTCAATCTTATCAAATTTCCGCATTTCAAATTCTGTTTCTAACTTAGTAATAATTTTATTTAAATCAGACTCATTTTCACCAATTAAAATACCATCATCTACGTAAATAGCCAAATATATTTCTTTATCTTTATTTACAAACACACATGGATCTGATTTTAATTGTAAAAATCCCAATTTTTTTAAAAACTCCGTTAATCTCTTGTTCCACATAAGTGGTGCTTGTTTCAATCCATACAAACTCTTCTTTAATTTACATACTTTATTCTCTTTGTCTTTTATATCATATCCTAAAGGTACTTCCATAAAAATTTCTTCATCTAATTCTCCATATAAAAATGCTGTCTTTACATCAAATTGCTTAATTTTAAAACCTTTTTGAGCTGTAATCGCCAACAACAATCTAACACTAGTAGTATTTACCACTGGACTATATGTCTCCTTATAATCAATATTGTATTTTTGTAGAAAACCTCTTGCCACTAATCTAGCCTTATATCTTCCACCAGGCTTTATAGTAAATATCCATTTACTCGAAATTATTTTCCTATCTTTTGCTTCAGACTTGTTAACAATTTCCCAAGTTTTGTTTCTCTCTAAGGAATCTTTTTCCTCATTCATTGCTCTTTCCCATAAATCTTTATCAAAACTATTAAAAACATCTGTATAAGTTAAAAACGAAGTCTCCAAATCATAATCTTTCAGCCTAAATGGCAATTTCCTTTCTCTATTCGGTAAAATCCGCAATCCATCATTAATAACTGGTTCAATCGCATCCTCAAACTGATCACTAATTTCAACTACTGTATCATCTCTAACTTCCCCTCTCAAACTATTATTTTCTTCAACACCAACTCCAATGTCTTCAACACTATCTTCAAAAATCTCATTATCTTCAACACCAACTCCTCTAACTTCAACATCTTCACCACTAACTCCAACTTCAACATCTTCAATACTGCCTTCAAAAATCTCAGCATCTTCATCACTAACTTCAGCTCTATTTCCTAAAACTTCTTCATCACCAACATCTCCATCACTACTTTCACTATGAAAATCATCACCACCTTCACCACGAAAACCATCACCACCTTCACCACAAAAACCATCACCACCTTCACCACAAAAACCATCACCACCTTCACCACGAAAACCATCACCACCAATATCAACACTACCATGTTTAAATAAATTTTCTAAATCACACTGTTTCACTCTACAATTACACATTTTTAAATAATCTGCAACATCACTCTTATTATTATTAAACACCACATCTCTCGAATAAACAATTCTAAAACTTGAAGGATCCCATATCTTATAACCATTGTTAGTATACCCTACTAAAAGCCCTTTGCTACTCCTGGAGTCAAGTTTATGTAACTGAAAATTATTTTTATAATATACTAAAGATCCAAAAATGTTCAAATGTTTTAAATTAGGTATTCTATTAAACCACATTTCAGCTGGTGTTTTAACATTTATTGTATTTGCACTCCTGTTCAATAAATAAGCAGAAGTTAAAACGGCTTCACCCCATAATTCATGAGGTAGCTTCATATCAAAAAGCAACGCTCTAGTTCGTTCCATTAATGACCTGTTTAATCGTTCAGCTTTACCATTCAGCTGTGGAGTATAGGGAATAGTGTAATCAATATTAATACCTCTGTTATTACAGTACATTTTAAACTGTTTGCTAGTATATTCACCTCCATTATCACATCTGAATGTTTTAACTTTTGTTTCAAAATGATTTTCCGCCAAATTAATATAGTTAATTATTTTAGAAAATGCCTCGTTTTTATTTTTGATCATAAAAACTTTAACAAAATGAGTATAATCATCCAAAAACGTTATAAAATATTTGTAACCATCCCATGTTTCTGTTTCAATAGGACCACAAATATCACTATGAATAATTTCTAATGGCTTACTAGCTCTGTGTCTATTTGTTTTAAAAGGTTTTCTACATAATTTCGATTGTGTGCAAACTTCACAGATATCAATCTCCTCTACCAGGCCTCTATCTATACCTCGAACAAGATCCTTGGTCCTGTTAATAGATACATGACCTAATGCACGATGCCAAAAATTAGCATTTATGTGAAAGATGTTTTCTGAGCTTGAAAGTACGACTGGTTTTGTATTAACATTCAAATAATACAGACCATCTTGCTTCAGTTCACCAACCTCTATGCATTCAGAGCCTTCACTTTCGATTCGACAACTCTTTCTGAAAAATTTTAACAAATAATTATCATCAGCTAATCTAGATACAGATATTAAGTTCTGTTTGAGTTGGGGAACACATAATACATCTTTAAAAACAATATTTTTAGTGTAAATATTGCCCATGGTTTTGACATGGTGAATATTACCATCTGCAGTCATGATTTTATAATCTACCTTCTTCTTACATTTAAGGTAACTTTCTGATGTTACAATATGACTGCTGGTACCTGAATCTATTATGAATTCAACCTCTGTTTCTGTTGTATTAGTTGTGTAGAAGTTACTTACATTTTGTTTTAGGCAGAACTTTGTATAATGTGAGTTAGCCTTACAGTTCATACAGTTAAACTTTATACTGCAATCTGCATGTCTGTGTCCACTCTTCATGCATTTATAGCATTGTGCTATGTTGTTGTATGCTTTACCGTCACCATTTAATGTTCTGCAGAATCTTGCAATGTGTCCTTTCTTCCCACATTTGAAGCAACTCCTTACATGAAAACTGTTCTCTGTTTGTTTGACAGAGTCATTCTCAACAGATGTTGTTGGTTTTGATACTTCATGTCTGTCTGTATTTTCTTGTCTCATCTTTATTTCTAGATTAAGTCTTGATATCAAATTAATTAAATTTTTATCTGCTAATGATGTTGATTCCCATGCTGTTCTAAAATGAATAAACTTTTCCGGTAAATTTGAAAGTATTTTGGTTATGATCTGCTTGTCATCAAAATCGTATCCTAAATCTCTTATCCTCGTCGCTTTATTCTCAATTTCTGCTATGTCTGTCATTAAATCACTATTTTCAAATTTAAATTTATAATATTCTTCCAATAGCCTAGAAATTTGTGTATCCTTGTGTCCAAGAAATATCGTGTCAAATTTTTCTAAAATTTCCTTTGTACTTTTGCAGTTTATAGCGTAAACCATGTATTTATCGCTAATAGAGCATATTATTATTAATCTTGCTTTTGCATCTTTTTTTATGAAATCTTTTTTTAAATTTGCCTTTTCTTCCAAAACATCATCAAGGTCCCTTGCCATCAATAATAACAACAATTTCTGTTTCCATAAAAAATATTCTGACTCGCTTGTCAGTTTTGTCAATTTTTGTTCGTCAGCCATTTTCCAAAAAATTTTAACTTTTAATAATTTTAACTTTTACTCCAAAATATTTTCCAGGGTCTTCCTTCCTCGACCTTCTCACAACATGAGGTGCAGTTCAAATTTGCCCGGGGGCAGCCCATAACCTGTTAAGATTCTATGTTTGCTTACCATCATGTTGTGAGGGTGGGATCCTTCTTCAATTAAATTCCAACGGATATTCACATATTTTATTTAAGTATAACTAAACCATCTAAAACCCCATATGTAAACAACTCAACCATATATAACAAACTAAATAAATACCTACAAATTAAAACATGTTACCCTATCCAATTTTCTATTCACACTCCACCAAATCTTTCTCGTTATTTTTCTCTGTCATTTTTATACATTTAAAAAACCTTCCTAACAACAATAAGGTTTTTAAAAGACCATAGACTTTAAAACCTGCCAGCATGGACTTATTATACAAACAGGACTGAGCACTCGTCCCGAAAAAACGTGCCAACAGAGATGGCAAATACCGAGGCTGTTTGTCTCTTTCTAACAGGGTGACCAAACAATTTTTACACACAGGAGACTTCAAGGACTGACATTCAATACATTTGAATTTTAATGCAATATGCGTGCTTTGTATCACACAGACATTTTAATAGTTTTCAGTTTAAGTACAATATTTCCAGCTAATATTATCGATTCATATTTCAGTTACGTGAACGATACTTATTTACCATGCCATCCCTACAGCCTTAATCAGTGCTAGGGCTAATGGTGTAGGATAAAATTCGCTTTTTTGATACCATATCGCTAGCTAAGTGTTCTAGCCAGCGACATGGTATCAAAACGCGTCGTATGAATACCTAGGTCATAATCATAAGAGTAGCACAAGCAACCTTATTGCGTTACAACCTCTGAATGAGAATCTCTTTCACTTTGGAAATTATATACCTATCTGTGGTTCTTCGTAAAAAATGTCGTATTGACTCTATACTCCATCCGATTAGGTAGTTAACAAAAGGTAAACGGAAAAAGGTATAAGGTCTTAGCAACCAGGCCATAAAACTATTTCAGAAAAATGTCTTAATAATGAGTACCTACCTATGATCGATTAGATTGTCTGAGATTGGTGGGATCGGTAGGTAGCGCAATTATGGTACGTGCAGGTGATACAGGGTTCTCTCCTTCCAGCGTTCACCCTTGAGAGCAGGTTTTAGGTCATTTAATTAGAGAAAAAATGGAAATAAAACCAAGTCATATATATATATTTAATAAAATCAAACATGGCTAAACAAAATTGTTTTATGGAGCTTCTGCCGTAGGCCAATCTTAGTGCCTAAGTTTCTCAAAGCATTACGTTTTGCATGATGGAACATTCTTAAATTTAAATATGAATTAGCCAATGCTTTAACTAGTTGCAATTCGTGTGGTTCTTCATCTGTTATACATTGGTTTGGATGCGTCGGACTACACAGATGATTGAATCTTGTGTGAAACAATTGTTTTAAACGCATCAATATTTTATTTTTAGTTGTGTTTCGGAATGAACCTTGAGTCAAATCTGTAATAAACAGTTTTTCACAACACTTGATTACTTCAAATGCAAACATAGAAGCATATTTTAGTCCGCCCCTATCAATAAAAGTGGTAAACGACGAAAAATTTGTCACATCAACAAAATAAGCGTGGTCACAATGTTGTTTAGGTGTAATTAATATGTCGCGACAATACTGGCATGAAATTTTATTTAATAACTTATTTGCAAAATGTCCAGTAATATAATAAAGGATATTCATTTTGTAGTCTGACATACTAACTCTATCAAGGTTATCAATAAGGGTATCTATTTGTTGTTCTTCATTGGGATCCGAACCTTGTTTTTCAAGAATTGCCCTTTCAGGGCTACGGAATTCTAAAATGGGAGAAAGTTGGAAATCATCATCCGTACAATTTGCATTCATGCTTGGCCTAACGCTGTTACGGTAAAGAAGCTTACGCATAGTGTACCTAAATTGTAAAGCGTTAGGATTATTGTTTCCCCCACCTTGCGCACGAACACATGAAAAAAACATTTCTAATTGGTCTTGTGAAAATTTGTATGGCAAGAAATAATCCAAATTTCCAACTGGTTTCAGTAGGTCGACTGCTAAATTTTGAACACTATATGTATCAACAATTAAACCTAAAGCTGCCATTTTTCTCCTATGTGAAATAATGTTTTGTTTGTCTACGGTAAGTGTTACCAAATATTCTCGAGTTTCTGTTAAAATGCCCATCCAAAAGACTTTGTTACTAAGCCGCAATGGGGACTTGTAACCAACACCTAACGGTGATTTGACATTTAATACATCGAAAACTCTATCTATCATTCTAATGAATTCGGTTGTTGCCTGGCTATTTTGGAATTTTCCGTTACCACTAGCCCTTAAGAAATCAATGGCATCAGCTACTGACGAACTTAATGTTTGGACTGCTAATTTAACATTCATTTTTTTGCCAAAGAAATTAACATGACACGCATTTAATTTATTTACCAGTCGTAACCCCTCTTCTTCTTGCAATAAATGTAATTCTTTAACAAAATCAAATTCTATATTTCCACTTCTAGAACTCAAATTAGTTTCAGCAAAAACATTTCTACATAATTTTAGCATATGAGGTGGGTCAAAAATGCAATGTACTTTGGTATCTGTCATTGGATGTTTAAAATTCGTAACCATATTTGGTAAAATAAATGTACATCCCAAATTTTCGTATGTAGAAAAGTTAACCGCAGTTCCATCACAGGTTAAACTTCGAACATTGATGCCAATATCAAATAACATACGTATTGCTGTTATTATTAATTGTGCTTGTATGGCAGCTGACAATTTATCTATGAGAAAGTACGCAATAGGGCATTTAAATTTTCGTTTGAAGGACACAATTTGAAATACAAGAACTTCAGTGGCTAAACGTTCTGAATCGTATGGGACAATACCTGCAAAATCTACATAACCCCATTTTTTATCATTGTTTTTGTCATATACTTCTTCTGATTTTATTGACATGGCATCAAATATTAGAGCAACATCCTGTAAATCATGTTTAACTACTGATAATTTTAAATATGCAAACACTTCAGTCATAAATCCTACAGAACAGTCATGAGTAGCTAATATTTTTCGCAAGGTAGCAGGATGTGGCAAAGATATATGGTTTCTCAAAAACAAATATGCTTTGGACGAATAGTAATATAATGATAAAGCGAACTGTTTTACGTCCTCCGAATATCGTACACCTCTATTACTTTTATCGGTATTTAAATGATTATGTATGTTGACAAAATTATTTTTCATCATATGTTCCACTTCATCATAATTATTATGCTTACGTTTTTTTAACATTCTCAAGATTGACTCTAAATTTTTTAATTTAGATTCGCGTCTGTTTAGCCTTAGAGACAGTATTTTCACTTTACGCTTTAAATCATCTTCTGCGGGGCTGCTATGCCTGTACATTTCTGTTTGGACAGCTACATCCTTATTGCTTGAACAGATTTTTTTTGCTGGAGGTGGGTCCAAAGAACTTGTAGAAGGGCTCGGTGAAGATTTTTCCATACTACACTCTTGAGAAGTTGAAGGATTAGGATTAAAAATGTGTTGATATGGAAGTTTCACATCACTAAGTACAGCAACTTGTTTATTCTTCGTCTGCAAAAGAAAAGAAAAACAACTTTATTACAAAAAAATATATACAAAAAATACTCATACACAAATGTTATAAATTAGATCAATCAATAATGTATCTATTATACACAATAAGTGTCCATAAATACACAATCATTATGGCTGATTGTTGTGGTACCTACATTACTTAACAAGGTTTGTCTTATCAACGCTCATGCCAGAGAGTATTATAATCACTATGTTTATGTTGGTGGTGGTTGTTGTTTTTGTGGCTCATGCTTGGTAAGCACAGATATTTATGAAAATGCCCCGAGTTGGACAGCAAATCACCATAGACTAAATAGTAAGTTTAAGGTAAATAGTTATTATAATAAAAAGTGATAAATGTTGCTTACCACTGGAAAAATGGATGGTACTGCATTCGCTTTTAACAAATTTCGTGAGTTTCTTATATAAAAGTCTGCCGGACTAAAGTGAAGGCTGCACACAACTGAGTTTTTTGTAATTTTTTGTGACATGGGAATTGCATCCAACCATTTTTGAGTCATTTCATCAATCTTCGGAAAGCTAATAGAAACAAAAAAATAATGCTCTTTTAATCATACAATACATGGTCCAAAATATAATCATTATAAATAAGTCACAGCCAACTAGTTTAATCTGCGAAATAAGTAAGACCCTATGTGACATGGCCGAGTCAATTGAACCAAAGATGTCACTTTGGCCGCTGAAAAATCAACACAGCTAAATGTAAAGGCTAGGCCATCAATTAAATGGTTAGTTAGCTGCAACATGCACGTAATATTAGTAGGTAATTATAGTTTATAATCACAAATAAACAAAGCTATTAATTGTGGTTAAGTTAACAAAACGTCTGCAGCATGGTCACTCTAGTCATGTGAGTAAACAAAATCTTTATTATTGCTTACCTGTGAAACGATATGCCACATCCACCATAGGATTCACTTTTGCACGATTTTACGCAACACTTTTTGACCATTTTGGCAAAATGCTAAAATAACGTAGTATTATACTGCTCGCCTTCACAAAACAATATTCAACGTCAACAAGAAACGTCGCCATGACACATAACAGGGTTACCATAATAGTTTTTACGAAACTTCTAAAGCCGTCATTATAAAGAAGGTTTTTATTGACCGACTGATCAAATAGTTTACATCTAAGTTGCGAAGGTAGCTATTAAGAAAATAATTACTTTATTAATACTCATTCTTGGTTACAAGGCTAGGAAACTCACTTATTTATTTTTTCTTTTTTCACCAATCTTAACATTTTTATCTCCTGGCAATTGAGAGAAAGGGACAAACGGCCTCGGTACTGGCTATCTCTCTCGGCACGTTTTGCCTCGGCTACGACAATGTATATTAAAAAAAACCCAAAACTAAACTATTTATGGTTCATTTTTCAATGACGCGATTTTTCTAGTGCTCAGTCCTGTTTGTATAATAAGTCCATGCCTGCCAGTAATACATAGACATAAAATTCTATAAAACTAATATTACAACACACATTACTGTTCAATATGCAATCATCATTATTTAATTCACTTTTTTCTCACCAAAGAATTCTTGCACATTTTTTTGTATTAGGCAAATAAACGATTCCAAGGGATAATTGACTCTTTACCCTGTGCAATAAATTTGTCTTACACTGACTACCATACAATAGGAAGGTCCATGGGAATACCGGTCAGGTGGCCGTGTCACGCCTACAGAATAGACTTTTTACTGAGGCTAACGGCTATTTGCTACCTGAAGTAAGTAGCTACTATACCGTAGATAGGAGCCATAAAAGTTGGAACGGTTAGGACAGTCCGTTAATAGAAAATATAATAATAATGGTGTAATAATTTGTGAAACCTGATTGATTTCTGTTAAAAAATAGGACCCATAAGAAAATGGGTCAATTTTGGGAAATAAATATTTTTGCTGTCTATTGCCTATACTCGTATTCGTGAATTTTGCTACTGCTTTGCTTCTACTTAACCTTTCCAAAAAAATCCTAGCCTGCTCTGTCCCGCTCCTCGACAGCTATGGTCATGAAAAATCACTAGTGCACGAAGCGCACTTTATGGTCACCCTACACTACACCTACAATTCGCTAAAGACGGCACCAACAATACAAATAGGATTATTTACCGCGTCCATTACACTACAAAGCTCATTCATGAGTTTTCACGCAAAAAAAAATGTAAAGTTTGTTATTCCCACGGAGTACTTGACTTTTGCGCAAATTCGCTACGGTAAGCGTCAGGTCAGGTTGCACCTCCATGCTCTATAACATTGACGGGTCATGAATGGGAGCCTTTTTTTAAGACGATGATCGATTTGATTCGATTTTTGTGTTTGTTTTGTCGACTGTGAGTGTAATTTTTGACACTTACACCTTTTTGAGACTCCCACGCAAGTTTTTATAGAAGGCAGTGCTGTTTTTATTCAATAGTCTTAAACTTTTTTACAGTTATTATCGGCAGTGGATGGAGCGAAATAAAACGGCTTGGAGAAGGAATAAACGTTGTTTAATTCTATTATTAGGCACAGTACAAAAAAATGGACACACCGCCTTGACCGGCGTTGGAAGAAGGGAGGAGTTGCCATACTCGAAATTTAATTATTAAAATATAAATGTTGCCACTTTATTACAATATTTAACAAACTTAGAACCAGAAGTAAAGTTTACTACTACCCTAACACCTATACGTGTGTAACATATTTCTTTTGATGCGTCGCAATCGGGTAAGATAGGGCAAGAAACATCTTTTCAATACACTTTCTCGAAAACTGGCTCTTATCGCAATACGATTAGGTTCAAAATGCAGTGTATTTCATACTCGTGGATTTTTTCATTTATAGTACACGAAGGCTTTAGTTTTCCTAATTTTGCCACTGATAACATGAAACAACTGTTCAATTTCCTATTAGTAGGCAGTGATTCGTTTTTTTTTCACAGCAAAGAGTTGCATGTTTAGGAGGCCTTCATAAATATTTACTGAAAATTTTATTTGTGTTTATGAACAGAATACCATAAATAAACATTATTATTAATAAAATAATTTGCTTTTATCAACAAATTAACATTTATTTGTATTCTAAATTAAAAAGTATTTGTATTTTCGATTTTTATATTAGGCTGTTTAGCGGCTTCATACCTTTGCCTCTCCTTCAACCTGGCGAAAGCAAAACGCGGAAAAAACGCAAATCATTTAATTTCCTAATAGTTCATGACAAAAATACTTTTCGTTCCATCAATTATTATATTTCTTCGATAGTGTATTAAAACCGTGGTTTGATACACGTGGGCATTTGTTTCTGCATTTCTCAGCTCCATAACACCCTCGCCTGCGGGTCGTGTATGTATTCCACCTCGGCCGCAATAACAAAGTTTCCCCACTTACATCAAAATGTACTATTTTATTATTTAAATATCAGAGACCTCCGAAAAATCAAGAAGATAGTATCTGCGAAATACCTGCACACAATTATTTGCAAATACGATAAATATTAATCAAATTCAAATTATTCTGAACGCAACCACAAAGTAAGTAATAATAAAAAAATCGCTAATGATAACTTCCCGCTCAAACGGAAGCGCGGGAAAACGCAACAAACTGTCATGGCGGCCACCCATGGCGCGTGATTTGTCATTGTGGTAATGATGACACAACTTGCTTATAGAAATCAGAGAATCATTGTTAGTTCTACAGCATTTTGAAATAGCGTTCAATTCGGTTTTGAATAAAATTGTTTTTATAATTGCGTGAGTTGGTATGTTAAATCAATTCTGCCCTCGTAACAGTAAACACAGTACTTGCAAAATGGCGGTTTTGAGAAAAACGCAGGTTTGTGCATTTTAAATCTCTATTTTAACTGACAAGTTAAAGTAGAGATTAAAAAAAAGCACTCTACTCTACTTTAACTGATAAGTTGTTGTTGGTACAGATTTAAATAAACACTTAACCGAGTTTTTGTCAAAACCGCCATTTTGCAAGTACTGCATTTACTGTTATGAGGGCAGAATTGAGGTCCTACCTCGATCAATTTGTTTGACCTTTCTTGAAGCTGTCGAAGAATTAAAAAGTACTAATGTATATTAAATGTATATTAATTCGATACATGACCACCATTCCAGTATAAACGCGGTGTATTGCTAACGCGCACACTTTCCTTCCAAGTGTGATGTGGTCGTGTATCAAAAAAGATACACAAGTGTTAAGACAGTGTGTATTGAAAACTATACACATGGCGCTGAGCGTGTTAAAGAATCAATTATACTTAGGGGCCGTCCTTTAATCACGTGAGGTTTTCGTCCCACGAAAAAATACACGTGATTGTCACATTATCCTCACTCCCCTGTTTAAATCTCACGTGATTAAAGGACGACCCCTAATTAGTTATTGAACTTCCGTCGAGCTGGGACCTGACAGTGCCCGTATGAATTTAGGAGCCATGTCTCATATATTTAAACGCTGATACTAGGTACCAAAATTTGTCTTTGGACACTCAATTCACGACGCTTCTTTATTAAAACCACCTGTAACTTTTAAAGGAGTTACCAAAAACTACAAGATAAGGCCTACAAAATGACATTGGTTTCCTGAGAAAAGTTAGGTTAGTACTTCTTCCAACCGACGACGTGAGTTTATGACCAGATTTATGAACGTGGACGAAACAAAAACACTACGTATACGTATGTATGAGTATCGTAACAGATAGAGTTCTATAGTTTCTCTACCCCATTGGAAAAAGCCGTGCGTTTAAAACATCGTAAAGCATAGCTAAAGAATTTAGTAACGAGAAAAAGATATGCACCAGCTTCATTTTTAGCGCTTCTTCTCAATGGCAAAACAAAACTACTCATCTTTTTATGCATTATATTATGAAACCGTTTTTATAGGACAACGTCGTTCAGTATGTTAGTATTTCATGAGGATTACCTACTAAGTACGACTCAAGAAAGGTTATAAACCTGGTTGTTCTCCGTCTAAACGTTAAAAAACTGATTCTAAAACCCACTATCCCATTATAACATTAGGGATAACTCACCAAAGCCCATTAAATGAATTAAATAAAACATCCTATCAACATGAGGGGCCATAAATTTCGCGCCAACAATCATAGAACGTATCTCTTTCAACTTTGATCGCCATTGTTGCGCGTACGTCTCGATCCCCTATGTGTAGGGACAGTACAATGGTGCTGAAAGTGCCATCGTACTTGCGGTTGGACCACACGTGGGGTTGGCCTTCATTGCGAACTATTTTTGGGGTGAACAGGACCCTAAGTGATGTGATGGGGTTTTTACGACTTATGGTTAATTGAAAATCTTAGGTTCCATTTTAAAATGAGTTGCAGGAAGAAACACAATAAAACGACCTTTTATAACATACATATTTTAAAACTATATTATATCGAACTATAAGCACCAGAAAACAAACCTTACATTTCGTCTTTGACAGTATACTTCAAATGTTCGACGTACTCTTCAAGCACTTCTGAGGTACCGGTGAAATTCAAGCCCGTGGACTCCAAGTGCTCCAAATTTTTCGGGTCTTTCACATACTTCCGAAACGCAACGAACAGTTTCCTAGCTTCATCATTTCCACGGTAATTATTCAAACAATACTCTTTAATATGCTTCAGCATGTCGAAAACTGTTACGATAAGGTTACTTTCATCCGTGCCGTAATGCCAGGACCTCTTGAATATGCTCAGCAAGCCATTACAGACGAAGGGAGTCTTCATGTGTTCAAGTAAACCTATTCTTTTGTAGAACTGCATGTTTTCAATATCAACGACATTCCTCTGCGCACTGCTCCATACATTCAAATGTTCCTTCAGTATTGTATTGAACAAATCTAAAAGAGCTTTTATCCCTGACGAGTCTAGTTTCCCTACTTGTTCGTAAAATGGAGCTAAGCCTCCGATTTTCATCACTCTGGCTTGCACCTTTGGGTTCTCTGGCAGCCATACAAACATGACATCTAAAGAATGGGCCTTCAAAGGAAGACTATCTTTGACGAAAATTTCTACAAGTCTGTCAATTACAGTAACGGGAATTACCGCAGTGGTTGTGGTCGGAGCGACGTCAAATAGGACTTTTAGAAGGATAAGTATGCGTGTTTTAAGCATATCGTAGTCTACTTTAAGATTTTGCTGGACGATTCTGTCCAAACCGTTCGCTTTAAAGAACTTGTACGCGTTGTTAGAATTCTTAACAGCCCCTATAATTTCATCCAGAATCTTTATCATGTCATCGTAGATATCCTCCGGATATTCTGCCGCAATTACATCATTGCCGTTTTCCTTTGCTTTTAAAGCGGTTGAAAACAGATTCTCTAGTTTAACTAATGCTTTCTCCATATCAGGGTTGATGAGATCTAACCCTTGGTCTGCCAGGTCGGGAGATTCACCTGGAATTACAAAGTAAATAGTATTTGTAGAATTATTAGTAACATCCGTATTGGAATTATAAAAACGGACAGACGGCGACGGCGACGGTCCTAGTTAAGGAACTGTTTAGTTAGTGTACGTTCCACCAAATTAGCCATAACAAAATGATATAATGTCCGTTTTTACTAACACTAAGAACCAATGAATGTCCTTCGAACCCCAAGCAGGCGCGTCACTTTGTGCAATTTATGCCATCACCAATATTAATGCTCTCAAAACCGTGGAGGAAGACATCGTGCGGAAACGGACCCGTCTTAGAACCAAAGAATCAAAGATATAATAATATTGTGACATCCACAAAACCACACTGGGACCGGGTGGTGGATTACAGCCCACTTCTCATAGGGGTTGGGTCCCACCAGTGGCAACATTATATGCTGATTATTTCATATTATTTACTAAATAATTACTTACCTGTTTCTGTCATTTCTCCTTCACCGCTAACGTTGTCCAGAATTAGCACAGTCACATAAATTAGACTCAAAAACCTCGACATTTTCGCTATCACATCTGTGAGGACATCTATTGACAGAAGATTTTGTAAGAAAAGTCAAAAAGAATTTCTAATACAAAGTAAAAACAATACAATCTTCTTTGAATAATTCTATGATCAACGCTTTGCTCAAAACCAAGGCGAAAGAAAAAAGAAAATACTTAGTAATGTAATTTATTGTTTGTAAACAATAGAGAATAAGTGGTTAGGTACTTCGATAGGGAACCATAATATCGTTATCAACTTTGCCGGTGTGACAACACTCTCAAGGGCCTACGGAAACATAGGTACGCTCACGACCACATGCGATGCAATTTGCGTCACAACTCACATCGCTGCTCTGTGTGTGACTCGTGGCATGTTCTAAGCAATTTCTTACATATTTTATTTACTCATTACATTTTTCTGTTATAAGTAAGAATTAGTTTATGACACTGATATGGAAGGGACCAGTTATGAAGCCAGCCCCAGTCCAACCGCGTGACGAACACCTGAATTAGAAATAGAAAATTGTTGACTATCCGGGCAGTACATAAGCAGGTTCACTGGTTATACACAAGAGATGATTTAAGTGGCTTTAAATGTAACCTAAAACTAGTTAACATAGTGTTGTAATTAGTGACCCCCAAACTACGCAGAGGACAGACAGAAGATAGGCAATTATCTTGAGGACAGGGAAGCAACAAAATGACGGGAATATGGATCGTAGGTTGTATTTGAACGTGGCTCTTTTGGCGGGTGGCCTTAATAGGAATTACACCCTCCTGTTTTCCGAATGCCAAAAGATCCCGCCAAAAGATCCCACCACCAGCACTGTACGGTGTACACTGGACGCTGTACACTACGGTGTACACAAGACTTAGACACAAGAACGTTCAAGAATACTAGGCTAAATTCTATTAATTGAATGAGGATTTTCTTGAGTTTTTCTGTGAATGTCACCAAGTTTGTCAAAGCGTAAACTTTGTCAAATAGTTGTTTCATACTTTTATAGCTTACAAACTGTAGAATATTATTTAATACTTATACAATAATCAAAAAATGGTGGTATGTAGTACGTGACAAACGCATGGAGGCGCTTACGGTCATTACTCAGTGTGGAGACGGCACTTGTTGCTGCATTCCACACAGAAGCATGATCGCTCTCATATCTATTATCAGTTTGGTTCGTAAAGTTACTATTTCTCTATGAATATCATTATTATCATCCGGCCCTTATCCCAATTTTTGAAGCGAATCAATTACGAATGAAAACAGCACAAAATCCATTACAAATATTAATTGTATCGGATTTAGGAAATTCGTAACAGTGTTAATGATTATATTGATTATTCTTACCACAAAAGTTTTGGTCGGTTTTTTTTTTGCAAAATGTATGTGTACTATTAGGTACACCATTGCCTAACCCTTCGGGGATTACAGGCGTGATGTTATGTTACAAAAGTTCAAAAAAATATGCCTGCTGCGAGCACGGAAGCCGGAATTGTGGCCGAAGAAAGGAGCCTTATACTCAGCAGCGGTTAATTCCGGGCTGAAATAATGATGATGTATCAGGCTGAATCAAGAGTTGAAAACGTCGCGTCGTCTCTTGGATTCCCAAGTGTGAAAATTATTTACAGATTCTTTGGAAGTAACTTTGGCTTTCTTCCGTTAACCAGCCCCAAAAAAATCCATCTCGTTTTAAACAATTGTTAGGTTACGTAAATGTACGAAATAATTTATTACTAAAGCCGGGTCCGATGCACAAAACATGGTTTTCTAATATAAACGGGACGTGGCCTAACATAAACTGTTTGCCGCCTTGTAACTTGTTTGTTTGACGAACGGAAAACATGTTTTGTTAGAAAATGGACGCAGCAGACCCGGCTTAACACGAACAACATTGATGCGTACGCTGCGGTCGATTGGTCTCTGTGTAAATTCCAAGCGAAGATAGCCTAAGCCAGGCATATAGAAGGGTAACATTACTATCTTCTACTTCACAGATAGCATGTATCCTGCAAATGATAACAAGTGGCTCAAACCGTTACCCCGAAAACGGGTCATTGCTGCGCATACTAGTGGAGTGTGCGAAACAGCTTCTCGTATCATTGTTTCAGATGGCAAATCTTCTGTTACTGCTCGCTTCCATTGTTGTAAGTGCCTTACCAGTTAATAACTTACTTGACACTTTTGGTGCTAAGCACCCAGCATATGGGGCGAACAATAATTCCTTCGTGTGCGCATAACCCGCCCCCCGAGTCGGCTTTAGACGTAGCTTTAAACAAGCAAAGTGTTATTGAGATTTTCCATCAGGAATTTTTCAGTAGCAGCCACGGAGTCCGGATTTGTGCCTGGTTGATGGCAATAGGCTCGCCCCCTAATAAGTACATGGGACTTAAACATAACACAACACCTCTGCGTAACCCTCCGGGGATTGTAGGCGTGATGTTATGTAATTAGTTTAAACATCAAAATCTTACCTTATGATTCTCAGGAAAGTGCAATGCTAGTACAACTATACGTATGGTACACCCTAGCGTTCGTAGTGTTGGGGTTCATCGTGAATATCGTCGACTTTCTCTTCAAATACAAGTTGGAAGGCATCTCGTGCCTCATGGGGTTCCTCACAGAAGTCGGTTTCTTATTCGGTAAGCTTGATTTCAGTATTTTTTTGTTTATAACAATGCTACGATCAATCAACTTAGCGACTGTTGGACATAGGCCTGTCGCGACCTCCGCCTCAACACCCTACCAGCAGCAGTCAGTCTGACTCAGTCACATTGTTAAGGTCGTCGATCCATCTCGCTGATTGGATATCACTCTACGCTACTCTTGCCGATATGTACGTGCTGTTTGTCTCTGCATCACCCAAATGTTGACTGGTAGAAAATGCCTATGGCATTAAGTCCACCTCCCTCTGTGCTCTCTGTGCTTGACAAATAAATAATAAATGTGGTCTTCACTCTAGGACTCGTTTGCTTTATCGGCCATTGGTCTTCGTGCACTTCGGCCCGGACTCCACCAAAGCGGCGACGAGCGGAGCGGTGCGGAGACGCAAGATTCTACCAATCATAGGAGAGACGAGACACGCGATGTGGATTCCAACGATCGTGATTGGTTGATACCTCCGCTCCTCTCCTCTCCGCTCCGCTCCGCTTTAGATCGTTCCCGGCATATCACACTAGTCTTCCTATCTTTGAGTTTCCTCCTTACAATTTCAGCTATATCCCGATGCTTACCTCTAGTGGACACATACAGAAAACACATCAACGGCGAGTCTTCAATAACCTCATAGCATGTAAATAGTATGTTACAAAAAAAAGAAAAACAAAATATTTTTTAAACTTTTCATTTTATATTTTTTGTACTATCTACTATATACAATGTGGATATTAAATATCTATAGAAAAAAAAACATATTACAACAAAACTTAGAATTAACGCGAATACTAAAATAACACGGTTCCCGCTGAACTCATACACACATTTGCTTATGAATATAAAAAACTTGCTTAGCCTTCTTCAGCCCAAAATATATTGAGAGCTATTTTCTTTGAGCATAATGATATTATCTCTACCATTACTATACATCGTCAAAATGCAGCCTTGTTCTACCAAGTGGAGTGCCTTCAGTGCCCTCACTGAATGATAGTCTTACCGGTTGCAGCTGAATACCAGTATTTTACATGAAGCGATTGTCTATCTGACCCCCAGAACCCCGGTAGTACTGGGTAATACGGTAAGTACCCCTTGCTAAGACTGGTTGTCAGACAAAAGCGATATGAAAAAAAAAAAAGACTTTAGATGAATATACTGTTTTTTTTTTAATAGCTCCCAAAATAATGTGGAACAAAAGAAGTATGTGAAACTGGACGGAAGTTCAATCTCGATGCGAATATATTTGAAAAAAAAAAGACATTGTTGTTTACTCAGACCCACTTTGCAATAAATACTTGTAATAAACGGACTAGTCGTTTAAAAACCTAATTCTCGACATCAGAAGCATATAGTCGGATGTACCAATACAGAGTTTTGTACATCCGACCTTAATATGCTTCATAGCCTATCGTAGGACGTACAAAATAATACAGAGAGTATTGTACATCCGACCTTATGCTATTGATGTCCATAGTACTTGGATCTCTTGGCACGTGGTATCTATCGGAACTAATGCCGCCTGTTTGTTTTTTCAACACAATTACCACAAACAATTTCACAAATGTTAACCAGCAGCGCCCTCTTGTAAATGTCACCCAAGCGCCAAAAGAACCACGCAGCAATGTATTCTTTATCTTCGGTGCTTTGTAAAACTTGCAAGTTGTCAAACATTTATGAAACAGTAATGTTGTCAACGAGCGTCTATCTATAAAGCTTATCACAAAAAGGCACCTAGCTCGCAAAAAAAAAACTACAGCCCAGTTCCACAGCATCAATATTAACACTTATTTTGGTACATACAAAATCTGATACACATCGATAGTTCTAAAGTACTTTGACATTGTTTAAAAAAACTACTAATTAATTATTCACATTGTTGGTTCCACGAAATGAATAAAATAGAAAGAAAAGGCCGATTGTCAAAAAAAAAAATATATATACTCATTTCGCTGTATACATACAAGGCATGATTTTCATTGAACTACTTATAAGCAAAAAAACACTGCCTTTGACAACAGCGCAAATTAACGCGTGATACATATATAAGTTACAAAAAAAAGCGCTAACAATCTTACTTCGCACAATTGGTCGTTCATGAAGGATTATTAACACCTAAAGCATGTTACACACAGAGTGAAAAGATTCATGTCATCTCGCATTCTTGTGTCGCTTGCACGTTTTCGATAAATTAGTATTATTTTCACTACACTACACACACTCCAATTAATAAAGCCACGCAGTAAAACACCGAAACATGTACCGAAGAACATGTTGCAAGATTCGTACAAAAACATTTTGTTATGACATTGGTTAAAATGGTTCATCAATGAAGTCTGATCAGCAAGTTATCTAACAATGCGAACGTGGGTCGACATTGACAGAAAACAGAGATTTCAACATGTTTTAAAATGTGAATGTTTCGATAGTGCGAACGCATAGTAAGACAACAGTTTATAAAACACGATATTGTGCTAAAAACTATTGATTACGGCAAAAGATATATCTAAGATCATGTAGGTACTTGCGAGTCAGTTTTTTCTTATATTTTAATTTTATTAGACGAATCAAGTATCAGTCATTATGTTTTGGTGAGAAGTAAACTGTTGGTTTTAAAATGAAAATAATCTCAAGGCTCAATTTTGCATACATTTCTTTGCCTATTTATCTGTCTACCAAAAACGTGCAAGCAATTATTGATATAACTATTCTTAAATACATAGAAAGGCTCTGTAGGCATTTATTTATTTTTTATATTACATTCAAATCTACTGAAAAAGAAATCTAATCTAATATACATAAAAGGTTTCATACAAACTAATTCACAAAACGTTACATTACTCAAGATTTTCGTTTCCAAAACTTATTTTGGCACTAGAAATTATACTGCAAAAGTAAAAATGTCCAATTTCTATGTCAAATCCCTTTGAGATCACAACTTAAAAGATAGTTTTCTACCAAATACAGGGTGAGGACATCGCTAGCGTTAAAAATGATCGCTGTTTGTTTAAATAAAAATCAACTGTCCAATACGTTTTGATGGTATAGGTAAGTATTGCACTTTTTTATGAATGAGGTTTCTTGGATTATCTGCTCTCATAAATCATGAGCTAGATTCTCGGTATCAGTTTGCACATCGATGTCCCATCACACCCTGTATGTCGATCGTCGACTCGACTAAACCGCGTAAATATCACTTAGAATAATTTGCGTAATACGACAACATTAAACTTTTACGCGCGAAATAGTTTGACGCCATTAAAGAAGGAACACGATATTCTTGTAAGGGGCCTAATCGACAATAATTTATTCGAAGTCAGTCGCTTTTTAAAAATTTTAGGCTAAAACAATATTTATATAGGTAAGGGCGTGTCAGAAAGAGTTTTGGCGGTGGATATTTTTCTGCAAAATCGGTCATCGTAAGTGAATTTGAGTCAATGAATAAAGTCCAAAATGCGCAGTGACTTACTACTGGGTTTTTTATTGCACTAAATTTATTAGAATAGTCCTGATTGGCTTAAAATCTTCCAGTGAGAAACTCCATGGGACATACAGTAAACCAATTGTGGTGTTTGAAATCACATTTCCGAAATCCTATAAGATTCTGGCGATGTCTCAATTCTAATATGACTTCCCGCTAAATCTCGTCTGACACGCACTTTATAAAAATTGTAGTTAGACATTATTATACCTTCACTTACGGGATATCTTCCGCGATTAATGTTAATGTTGAGACAAAGAAAGAGGGTAGACAGATTTGTTTGCGCCTAACAAGTTTTTACCATCCACCCGCATTCTCCAGTCATCTCGTGATCATGGCGCTTGAAACAGCGTCGAAATATCGGGATCTCAATATAAACATTAATCGCGGAAGATATTGTAATATAGTGTAAGTTCAGTTTATAAACCGTGAAAGCTTAAAACAGTGTTTGACATTATTATAATTATTATTTCTTAAGACAAACTTCCAATTTGCTACTCCAACTGGCTGGTCTAATTTGAATGTGTTTAGTCTGATATAGTATGTTATTATGCTGTTTATCTACTGAAAGTTGTACAGGCATACTTCACAGACGTAATGGGTATGATATGAGTAAATAAAAAAACAAATACACGGGTCGTTACCCCAAAAACGAGCAATCTTTTTTTGGGAGCAACCTTTCTCGTCCGCGAAGTTTCAAATCAACCGTCGATCAGCAAATCAGAAATCCGCCCTAAAAACATCAAAAGAAAAAAATAATTGACACATTTCAGAAACCAACAAAAAGATAAAGAAATCCGATTTACTTCGAAACAAAACTCGGAACTTTTTTCATAATATTCCGTCGTTTTAAACTTCGAACACTGAACTGTCACTGTCACACGAGTTAACTCTGGTTGGCTATCGACACTACAGGTTGCTGATTATTGGTGGATATGACTGTGGATCCAGGAGGTATCTTCTGAGGGACCATTCCATCTATGTGCCTGTATTTCTTCAGTCGCGTCCATTGCCCGTTGTTGTAGTTCATTTGGAAATGCATCTCTGAGAGCATCGTTAGGTATGTTTCGTCAGATTGGAGAACGTTCTCGATGTTTTCTGATAGTTTTATTGTTACAATGTTGCCTAGGTTCGGACAGGGGTTATCTGAAAGAAAAATGGTTTTGTTAAAACTCTTGTGCCTTTGAAGAGTTAGCTTGAATTTGAGAAATATAATAAGAAATAATGCCCGTTTCCTGTAACATAAGAAAACACATAAGTAAACGCTAATTATAAGAGCGCTGGTGTATTTTCAAACTTTCGGCGCTAAGGTGAGCGTTGAAAATTCAACATCTTGTTTTTTTAGTAATATCTAATACGTCGCTTAGTGTTAGAAAACGAGCATAACAATTCGCATAGACGAGAAACAGACGCTCCTTCTAAAGCGTTAAAATATTTGCACACCTATAACCTAAGGCGTATAGATGCGCCCACTTTCCTGAAGTTATATTTTTTTTTTGCTAAATCTATCCTCTTATAAAGGCTTCCTATAATAATATTAAGAAGATTTTACAATTACGTACCTCTGGAGCCGGCCATGAAACCAAGTATGAGCGCCTTCTCGGGCCTCGTGACACGATTCGCGTTCCGGAACATGTCTTGCGCTTCCAACATTTGTTCACGCTGTAATAACAATAATATATTAGGGATGGACACGAAAACCGTTATTGCTTGATGTAAAAAAAAATAAAAGGCTGAAATTCTTCATGTTTTGTGACCAGTCTCTTCTCATCGATTTAGCCCACTATATTGGTGTGCCATCCCTTATGTATGATAGCCTATCAGGCGATCCTTGCTTTTAATCCTTTGGGCTTAGTTTTTTCTTGAGTCTACGTTGCACTGATAGTAGCCGACCGGTATCGGGAACAGGGTTCAAGCTACCGGCGGTCAGGGCTCCAGAGAGAGGAACCTCCTAACAATACGAGCCGTGTCCAGGAGTACCGCTCTCTGAATCAAGTCCTTGATCCAGCTGCCTAACGAGAGCCTCCTCAGGTATTGGTCGAGGCTCTTGGCAATTAAGCCATTTGCTGAAACGACTATCGCCACAATGATCGCCGAGTCCACTTCCCACATGTCGACAACCTCGTGAGCCAAGTCAAGATACTTGATTTGCTTATCTTTCTCGGCTTTCACGAGGTTCCCGTCATGCGGGACCGTTATGTCAACAATCATTGCGCGCCGCTCTGATCGATCCACCAGCCCTATATCAGGCTTGTTATACAGTGACAGGCTAGACTCCTGTTTTATTCAGTGGAAACAATGGTAAGGTTATCGCCGGTGATGAGCATATACAAAATCCATGACGTCGTACGGTGCGTGTGTATGGTAAATGTCAGAATCAAATAGTACCGTAAGCGATAGTCCTCTACGCGGCAACAGCGATGACGACTGACTGGACTGCGAGTGTTGCGGCGACGCCTGCATAGTCGGTGTCGTCTGTCCGGGCGTCGCGGCCTGGACAACTTGGGCTTGTTGCACCGCTTGCGCTATCTGTACCTGAAGAAATTTATCGTATGTTAAGAAATTTCGTGTCTATGAATGTATTTCTGAAACAAAATACAGCTGGTGTTATTGTGCAATCTGTTTAAAAAAGGGTTAAGCTTTCCAATTGTTGTCGTGTTTCGTAACAGCAATGGCAAGATTTGCTCTACTACATACATTTACACTTTTGCTTGTTTCCGGATATAAATAATCAAATATTTTGACACGGCTGTCGAGAAGAATAAGTCAAAATTCAATCAAGCTGTACGCAACGAACAAAGCAAGATCATACTAAAGATCGGAGTACATTTGCCTAACAAGTTACTTACTTTATTGAATTTAAGTTATAAATAAATATAGTTTATCTTTCCCGATAATTCCAGATTCATGGCATGACCAGTGCCATTTACAGACAAATGCTTTTAACACTTACGGTGCAACCAGCATATGGGTCGAACAATAATTCCTTCGTGTGCGCACAACCCGCCTCCCGAGTCGTCACTATAGGTAGCTATAGTTGACGCGCATACTAGTAAAACTGGATTATTTGAAGTTAGCAGCGAAAGTGTTAAGACATACCGGCTGCGCGATCTGGTGCTGCAGCGGCGCGGCCGGCACCACGCCGCGCGCCGTCTGCACCACTGCCTGCGGCATCTGCCACGACATGACAACAACCTTGTGGTCAACACAATCTATCTGTGCCCCATTGATGGCAATAAGCTCGCCCCCTATTACAGGGGACTAAAACATAACCAGCGAAATGTGAGTGTACTAGTAAAGGTAAACCTCTGCCTAACCCTAACCTTCGGGGATTACAGGCGTGATGTTATATTATATTACAACGTAATCAAATCAGCCATGACAATATGGTAACATAATGACCACGTGACCATGATCAAATAATGGAGATATTGACCACAATGTGACCAAATGAAATTCACAATTTGACCAGACTGCAACGACAATTTGGCCAAGTAGCTGTCGTATAATATGGCTTCGAATTGGTGACCACGAGGAGTCAAAGAAATGGCGACGATATGGTCAGAGTGACAGTGACTAGAAAGTTATTCCCCTGTCATAATCTGGTAACATCTACTTACAAATAGTCCGGTTTTGGCCAACACTAGGCGACCTAACTGAACGAAGCGCACTGTCGCATTTTCATCGCTCGACTCAGCACCGAGATTTGAAATTTCAACAGTGTAATATAATTATTACACTGCATTCATACAAGGCATTCATGTTGGTGTCGTACTCACGGGTTTGATATTCTGCAGCAGCACTGCCTTGCCTCCCGGCTGCAGTATGACGGTGGATGTGTTGAGCAGGTTCTGCGTGGACAGCAGCAGCGGCTTCCCGCCCGCCGGCCCGGCTATCAGGAGCTTCGGCTGCTGCCCTATTACTATTGGTTTTGCGCCGGTGCCCTGTGGGAAGGATTCATTTAGATTTTTTTTTGGGAAACCCTATGTACATTTTCAATAACTTAATGGCTTACATGATCAAGTACACAAGGACAGAGTACTTGGAAAGACATGTTGAAGGCCTTCATCCAGCAGCGATACTCAAAGCTAAAAAGGCTAATTTTAAATTTTAACACTATTTTATTAACTTCACCTGTAACTATGTAAAACTATTTTAGAAGTTTAATTTGACCCACTTCCCGGTTTCATATTGAGCTGATTGTTTAGTTTGGATGACAATGCATGGTTAGCTAAGTGTAGTCATTTTAAATCAAATAAGGCGGACACCCAAAGACGGCGGACTAGTTATTTTTTAAGCATTCTCATGATATGGTCCACACAACAAATCCGGGTAAGATTTTGTCACTCGCCAGGCGATTTTAACCTTTCAGTCTATTTGGCTATCCGAGAAACGATCTTAAGTTTAAACACAATTTTAATCTTGAAAAGTATGATAACTTTGATTTTACGACATGGGAGCTTCAGCTGTTAAGACGAGCAGGCCAGGCGCACTCCGCAGTTTAGGTATGAAGATAAAAGTACGTGGCGAGTCCGTCCGGACGGACTAATTCAGTGCGGCTGCCGCACGCGTCGTACGCGCACCACACAGTACATTGGTCGATGTTTACATTTGTTATTCTTATTTATGTCACCCGTAGGTACTTAAATATTAATCTTTTATTCAGTTTTTTTATACATGAACACTATATTATCAAACGGAGCACTTATGTTGATTACTCTGTTTTATAGATACTATAGATTTGTAAATTAGGTTTAGATATTTATATCGAACTAGCTGACCGGCGCAACTTCGTCTGCGTAACATTTTTGATTAATGCTCCGCTCCTATTGGTCGTAGCTTGATGTTTTATAGCCTTCCTCGGTAAATAGGCTATCCAACACTAGAATAATTTTTCAATTCGAACCAGTAGTTCCTGAGATTAGCGCTCAACCAAACAAACAAACTCTTTAGCTTTATAATATTAGTATAGATTAAACAATGTGCGAGGTAAGCGTGCTGCTTAGATACACGAACGGAAGAGAGCGAGATACATAAGAGTGAGACAACAATTTAGTACTAAGAAGTGGTACTAGAACAAAGTGATCGGATTTTCCTTCAAGCTTACTAGAATCTTTCAAGTAACTCGATAGTACAACTGAAATTCGTAAATCCTACACTATAACTAAATCAGCCATTTTTAATAAAATTTCATATGCGTAATTCCCTGAGATTTGGCATTGAAGGTCTGATAGGCAGTCGCTCTTTGTAAAACACTGGTCTTCAGCTGGATCCGATTAGACTGGACCCCAAGATAATGAGGAAAGGGAGATGATGATGATTTGGAAGTCGTAAACACTACATTGAGTAATCGATGACAGTAAAGTTATGATATGATAAGTTAGGCCCAAGTAAAATATCAATAATTCAAATCGCTTAATTTTCATTGCATTAGGGTATGTCTCCTACTCTTGGAGTCTATCTCACCTGATGGAAAGCGATGGATGAGGACCAACGAGCATGGCTGGTGAGTGTTGCTTGAGGTTGTGTAACAAAGATACTCACATGTACGAGTAGCGGGCTGGTGAGCGGCGGCGGCTTGTCGGGGGGCGGGGGGGCGGGCGCGGGCTCCGGCGCGCGCGGGGGGGCCGCGGCAGCGCCCGCCGCTGGACCATCCTCATCTTGGCTTACTGATAGTTCGACAACAGACAGGTTATAACATTGCTATCACAGATCACTATCTAGATTCCGCATAGAAGGCAACTTATGCGCGTAGCACATTTATGGCTTTGCACAAATATAACTCAAAGGTCTATCTCTTCAGTGTCGTATCAATTTAGAAAATAATTATTCATTATGTAGATAATATTCAACTGTTTAGTAAAATTATAAAAATCAACCATTTTAGAAAGAGCTCAACTTATAGTGGCTGTGGTAGTGACTCTCGTTGATGTCTTTCCCTTTCACTCATTAGATACTATTGTATTGCTGTCTTTTTCTCACAAAAGTAATAGTGTCATCGATATTTTGCTGAGTATTTGGACAAAATAGTTCAATTAAATTATAAACAAAATATGAAATATACACTCAATTTACGGTTTATTTTGAAAAAAAAATTGGTTTTATGTGAATTCAACCGTCAATTAAACCAATGGCATATAAAATGTTAGATAAAACTTTATTTATTAGCAATATTCGGTAATCTATTACATATTTTAATGAAGTAGGACCTATACAACAAAAAAAAGTGAACATTAATTGGTCATTCTGTGTAAAAAATATTATCGACGTCAGAATCTACGTTTAATGTCATTGTCTCATCACTACGGCAGGTGACGTCACCTTGAAATCGGATTCGGATTCGGATTGCAGTTGTCACTCCCCGCGCACCGCATGCCTACCGCTGAATTTGGTAAACTCGAATACAAACAAAATGTTTATCATACGGAATCTAGATAGTGATCTGTGCATTGGTATACATATACAGGGTGTAAACGGAACCTTCACGAAGCCGTCAACCAAGCATTATGTGCATCAAACTAAGTAACTCTACGCAATTAATTTTTTTTGGGGTGAAAAATCACGTTTTACTGTAGGACTCAATGTAACGTCCTCTTGAGGACCTCCGGACACCTCCTTCGGACCTCTTGACATTGTTCTGATGGATCCATTGAATAGTACGGGGATCTTGGTGGTTTTTATAGTAAAGTTATAACATAAAACGTTTTATTTAAAAAAAAAGCCGGGATAGTGTGAAAATGGTGATATCTCCGTAACTACAAGGTTCCCAGGTATGATCCAGAACAAAAAAAAATATCGCAATGACGGGGAGAAAAAATGAGTTTCGGCTTCGTTAAGGGTCTATTTACACCCTTTATACAAGGTGGAAGGGGGACACCGCCGCTAAATAGGTTACCACGTATTTAGTACATCATTCTGAATCCCCCACATAGAAATTTTTCGTGGTGGTATTGGTCCATGTCTAAGGTCACACACGGGGTTGAGTCGGTTTGATAAGTCGATTCTGGGTCCATTCAATGTTTATTTTATCAATGCATTTCAAACTAAGCACTAATAAATAGTCGACTGTTGTCTGATAGTGATAAGTTAAGTGCAATGACTGATTCCAATAATAAGATAAAGGAACACGATCAGTACATAGTTGACACATGTAATCAATACATCATAGTGGCTATTAATACACTTGACTAGAAAACCGACTTCCAAAAAAAAAAACTAAAAAAGTGGAAAATAACTTTACTTTTGGAAGTCGGTGACTATTGTTTGTTTCATTGACTTTTTTCCCACCGACTTCCGAAAGTAAAGCTATTTTCCACTTTTTTAGTTTTTTTTGGAAGTCGGTTTTTTTTTTTGCAAAAAAGTTTTTATTTTACCCTTTTTAGTTATCGCATTACACACAATCCTTGTCAAGTATCAATTTCGCAATTTCTTTTACTTGGATGACATATTTTTTCCAGCTATTTTGATTTCAAAAAGAAACTGCTAAACCGATTTCGATGAAATTTCTGTGGGACCAATCGGGAAGTAGATCCATTCACATAAAAGAAGAATTTTTCAAATCGGTTCATAAATGACGAAGATATGAGGTAACAAACACGAAAAAAAAACATACATACAACCGAATTGAGAACCTCCTCCTTTTTTTGAAGTCGGTTAAAAATACAGTTTTATGGGTGTCGTTTTTGTTGCTCATACACACAATCTGTCACATAAGTGACAGATTGCTTTCTCCAAATTACCGTGATATTGAACGGTTTGATCTCGTTGGTCGAGTGGTCGCAAACGCACCTGGGTTCGATTCCCGGGTCGGGCAAAGTGTTATCGAGTTTTTCGATTAGGAATTTCTCAATAGCAGCCATGGAGCCTGAATACCATGATTATTACCCGCGTTGGGTCTTGCTTCTAAAACACATACGTTTCCACAGAATAAGATGTACATATATGCATATATGTATATATTACATTTATAAGAATCATCCTCACCATTGGTGTTCTCGTCCTTCGGTATGGTGTAGTTGTTGAGTCCCTTGGCGTAGTCGGGCGGCGGCGGAGACGAAGGGGGGGCCGCGGCTGCCTTCTTAGCTCCTTCCTCCATTTCTGTGCAGGTGGGGATTACACTTAATATGAGTCTTACAATGTAGAGCTTGTTTGGGAGACTGGTACTTCATCCCATATTTTATATGTGTGGAGGAAAGTTGTTTCCTCCACACATATAATGCATGCGTTTGTTGCAGCTATGTGACTAAGGAATGTGTTGACATTCCTTAGTCACATAGCTGCAACAAACTCCCACTCAAAATGCGTTCAGGGGCAAAATGTCCAATTCTCAAAATGTCCAACGGTGTCAAAATGTCCAAATCCCAAAATGTCCAATTGTCAAAACGTCCAATTCTCAAAACGTCCAATTCTCAAAATGTCCAAGTCCCAAAATGTCCAATCTTTGAGAATGTGGTAAATTTGTTCAATAACTCATCAAAGCGCTTTTCAACCGACTTCCAAAAACGAGGAGGTTCTCCATTCGACTGTTTTTTTTTTATATGATGATGTGATCCTGGAGAATTCGAGGGAACTCTTCAATAAATGTTAGCAAATTAACCGCGATTGCTGAAAGTTATTTTATACTTCTCACAGTGACATCAATCGCGGTTGATTTGCTAACATTTATTGAAGAGTTCCCTCGAGTTCTCCGGGATCACATCATCATACAAAAAAAAAACAATCGAATTGAGAACCTCCTCCTTTTTGGAAGTCGGTTGAAAAGCGCTTTGATGAGTTATTGAACAAATTTACAACATTCTCAAAGATTGGACATTTTGGGACTTGGACGTTTTGACAATTGGACATTTTGGGATTTGGACATTTTGACACCGTTGGACATTTTGAGAATTGGACATTTTGCCCCTGAACGTCAAAATGTTGGCAGTATGTACAGCCACGAGCACCAATATGTAAACACTTAGCCGCTTTTCATAGTGATTTCCTCCAACTGTTTTGATTAAAATTTCATGTTGTTACGAACATGGCATTTTGGAACTCATATTTTTATTAAATCGAACCTACATCCGAGTTACAATCGTTATTTCTCGCGAAAATTTCTTTTAAATTTAGGAAAGTGTATACATATCGGTGCTCGTGACTGTACATGTAAAAATTGTCATTGTGTAGTTGACATTTTCTTTTTGACTATACTTAAATAGTGATCGAGAAGATATATTGTTATGGCAAAAGCGATTCGTTACTTGCTCATATTAATACCCATAACGAGTATGTATACTTAATACTAATACAATAATTATGAACTACCCAATATGACACAGTGTGAACTGGTCGCTAATACTAACAGTGTGAACTGGTTTTTCACTATCTAATACGTATTAAATGTATCATCTAAGTATAGGAAGAAGTAAAGCTAGTACTTACCAAGCTTTCTCCGCTTCTTGATTTGCGCGTGCGTGGCGGGCTGCTCGGCGATGTCCAGCAGCTTGATGCCGGCGCGGGGCGAGGGCCGCGCCGCGCCGCGCCACGTGCCGCCGCGCGCGCCGCCCCAGCGCGCTGGCAGCCCCTTCAGCGGCGCTACGGGCACGACACACTACGGTCACTTCTAACAACTAACGAAATTAAAAGTGGTGGGTGATGTCTAAACGATAACCGTTACATCTGTCTCGTCAAGTCCCAAGTTATCGGGACCATAATTGCGTAAATCTTGTTATCCTTTAGAGTCCACTTCTTTTCTTTATACATTTTACTGTTTACGTATTGTTACGTGTCCATAACAACCATGAAGTACTTGTTTCCGCTTTCACTTACTAGAAATGGTCCTTCGACATCTAGTCTATCTTTTCCCAGGAGGCTCCAACGTTGTACACTTTTAATGCACCTCTGCTGCATGCATGGGGCGTGTATACTATCACAGCCACACAACTGGTACTTTTGCGACACCAGTCCTCCACATCCTCTCGACAGTGGATGCAGTAAAATCGCTCTTGGAACTTCAGTAAAGTCCTTTTTACCCCCATATGTCCTCCTAAATATCCATCATGGTAGAGCCTTAAAACATCCGGAACCTTGGTTTTAGGGACAACCATTTGTAGATAACATCTGTTCCCTCGAGCGTTTTCCTATTTACGGCACAAGACTCCTTCCTGGATAACCAAGCTATTCCATTGTTCCCAATAACTCTTCGCGGTGGAACTCATCGCTGCCACATCACACCACTTAGGTTAAGGAGCACCAGTTTTGATCCACTCAAAGTTCAATCGGTTTGATGTCCGTGTCATTTAGCTGTGCATGCTGTATGGTTTCCTTCCATTCATCTGGAACTGTGCTTGACTTCTTTGTTCTCCTCCGTTGCTGGGCAGTCATATCAGCCACCCTGCCCCGCTGGGATTAATCTTCTCTCGTTGTGCTTCGCTTAGGACAGCTTGACCGAAGATGACCCCTTTCTCCACAAGTGTAGCACCTAGGGCTGTACCCTTGCGGGCGGTCGCATACAGGTGATGCCACAACTTCCCTGATGCGGTATGTTCGAGGGTCCTGGCTCACTGCCTCTACTTGTAAGGCATGGGCGTCTTTCAGTGTCTCATGAACTCATGATGTACAAGGCTTAGGCCCTTCTCCCATTACGATACACGCAGACGACTAGTATTCTACGGGAGTCTCGGAGATTAGTCGCCGCGGAACATCTCACCTATATTTAAATGTGAGAATCGCACACTACGCTACCAGTATCAAACGCGTCCGCGACTAGTCTCGCGATACCCGCCGTGCAGTCACCCGCGTATCGAGACTCCTACGAATCTTGTCAAAATGACATCGGAACATGAAATAAATATTAAATAAGTGCAAGAAATGTCGTGCTGTCGTTGACTCCTGGTACGAATACCGTCCGTGTCGTCCTTGGGTAGAATCGGCATAATTTATCCATCACTTCTGACACCAAATTGTTACGAGCTGGTTATGGGATAAATCTAAACACTACCGAATTGTTGGGAATCGCACCCAACAAACTCGCAGATAGAACGCGCAGGCGACGTGACCAAGCTACGCGTCATCGAGCAGTTCGAACAGAATTAACACCAAATATCTTTATTAATTACAAAACACATATAACTCAACAACAAATTAAATTCACTGATCACTATTCACTTAGATATCGCACTTGTAGTTCACTTCGCTTTGCTTTGTTGTGTAGCCTAAGTCTCTGCTAATTGCATGCGCTTGAGATGCTGGGTTCAATTTAAGGCAGTGAAAAGTGCTATTGGATTTTGCTGTTAGAAATTTGTCAATAGCAGCCCAAGTTTGAAATTTTTCCAGTTGATAGCAATATGCTCACCCACTATTATATGGGTGGAGTGTGTGCACTCTGGTACACTTCTGCCCTTCGGGGATATAAACAGGCATGATGTTATTTTACTAAGTATTAAAAAACGACACTTACTTGTATCAGTCATCTTCCTAGGCATGCCTCTGCTGCGTACAGGCACGGTGGGCGCCTGAGCTTTCTTCTGATTGGCTTGTACCTCCGTGGCCTTAGCCAATAGCTCACTGCGTAGAGCTACAGACTTGGGCTTGCGTTTCAATGTGAAGTGCTTCACTGGGTTGGGTTGTTGGCCCACCTGGAATCAATGTACGGTGTTTTATTTATTTGTTGTTTAAAATCATATAAACATACTTTTTTTAGAATAATTCGACCCATATTACTGTAGTGTAGATTCCTTGATTAGGGAAAACTTCAGTTCCATACAAAATTAAGCTCTATTGAAAGACTCTTCACTATTTTGCGTCGGGCGTCCAGTTTAATCAGATACTAATAAATATTGCCAGCCAGTAATTCCACTAATCAATACCAATGGATGTATTGTGATGTGTTTGGGTTTAATAAATAATGTTTGCTTCACAGTTGGAAAGTTATGATTTCCAGTCGAGAATGACCTTTCACATTCTCACACAATATTGTTAGTTTTTAGAAGATGCAGTGGGTTAGATACAAGAGTTCACATATCACAAAGCTTTAAGTTAGTAGCCATATGCAGGCACACAAACACTTTGTTATCCAATATCTAATTTAAAAAAAACGCATTTTGCATCAGCTAAATCCTGAACGCAAATAAGTGTGAAGTTAGTCGCGGTTTGGTGGGGACACGACAAAAGTATCGATACTCTGTACTTTCCCTTTCGATACTGATACTTAGTATTCGATATTTCTACTCAATCAGCACTTTTTGGTAGGTATCGTATAGAATAAACCTTAGAAATTACCTACTTATAAAAAACGGCTCATTTCATCTTTGGTAAAAATCGTTCGTTCCGTTCACGGTTTACTTCCTTTCCTTCATTCACTCGCTCGCTTGTCCGAGTTCAGAACCAAAAGGTCGGCTAGGGGCCAACTATCTGAGGCAATTGACTGTACCTACGTACCTTGCCAGTTGGTTATTAAAAAAAAAACATTATGCCCGCCGGCCACTGCGAGCAGAGCGGACTTCGTACGGACTCCGTTTAACTCGCAATGGCAATCTTCATAGAAGTGCTTACACTGTGAATGAGCGGACGGAGCGGAGCAAGAGTTACAAAAGTGGTCACAGAGTTGAGCGGATTTCTAACGGACGCTCGACTCGCAGCGCAAAATTTCATAGAAGTGCTTCCACCGAGAACGAGTAAGGGAAGCGGACTGAACGAGTTAAAATGGGTCCGCGGTCATTGTGTGGCGCACTAGTTTTGGACGAACTCTGCTTACAGCTCTGCCGTCCCTGCACTTTCCTCAACCGCTTTCGTCCTTTGTCAGTCAGATCAGGACGCTTGCGCTTGCGAAACGTGTCGACATGGAGCTGTTCATAGAAGTAGTGCGGCAGTACCCGTTGTTGTGGGACACCAACCACAAAGATTATCGTCATGGGGATAAAACTTTCGTTTGTTTGTTACGCTTCTTTTTCTTTTTATAACGGTAGAGTAGCAACATTTATTAATAGTATTTAGGTAATCCTCTTCACTAGAATCATAGGACATCAGTCTCGCAAAATTTACCGCGCGACTTGCTTCCTCTGCGGCGCCTGGCACTGAGATATTTTTTCTGCACCTCCTCGCTGGCAATGGAAGGCAAACCTCGCTCATCCGGCTCCTCCCATTTCCCGCCTAGCTCACTCCTCAAAACTCGTCGGCAATGGAAGGCAAAACCCATTTTTCACTGAAACTCTTTCTTAATAGAAGGTGAGATCTACTCCTTTCTGCTCAGCTATTTCCCGCTCATTATCCATTCGCAGTGGAAGGCGGGCATTACACTCTATTTTTATAAGCAATCGTGTATAGATTTTTTTTTATTTGTGAAATTACACTTGTTTTTTTAATATTTATTACTGTATTGTATTATATTTAAGTAAGTACTATTTGTTTTCTCATGCGTTTGTTCTTCTGAAGCTGATCTGACGTGTCGTTATGCCGTCTCGTGTGCATATTATGGAAGATTTTTGGCCGCAGTGAGTGGTTTTCCGTCGCTTCCACGGGCAAGTGCCACATGAATGGGCAAGTTCTAAAGTTTCTATTTATAATCGCGATTTTTATTTTTACGATCATGTGTTAGTCTATAATGTATGGGCCAAAGTTGCCTAAAAATAAATGAATATTTTGTTATTAGGCCCTTAAAAAGTATTCGATACTTGAAGTATCGATACTTTTACGAGTACGATACTTTTTTTCGATACTACTCATGAGTTCAGTACCGATACCGTGTCCCTAGGTTTGGCAAGTTGCGACTAGGAACAAATAGTGTTGAGGGTCGTGTCAATCGACAGTCATGAATCAAGATATCGACTACCGATACCGACTTAGTACTTCTTTTAAAGTTGGCCCACACTAGGAATTTATCCTATTTATGGGGTGCGTTTATAAACATTTAAACGAACATACACAATCAGCCAAATTGATGTTAATGTTTCAGTGTATTTACAATGTTGTGTTTACTGTAATAATTTATTAAGGAGGAAGCGCCAGCAAATCTTATTTTAATCAACATACATCCCGTAACCTTGACCGGCAAATTGCAAAAAACGTAAGAAAATTTGAATTTCGCAGGCAACCCGCGAAATACGCATTCAGCTTTCAATGTTGCTGTTAATTAATATTTTTTGTAAATATTATATTAAATCTGTAACATTGTACGTGAATTGTGTAATGTAGTTAGATAAAGTTAATAGAAAGTAATGTTTAATTACATAAAAAGTTTAACAGTAGTCTACGGTAATAATCTTCTAAACAACTTACCACAGAAACTAAAGCATTTTTATTCAAATACAGACACTCAAGCGGTAACAGTCCCAGGTCCGAATGCTTGGCTAGTGCCCGCCTCAGTTCACTGATCATATCACTGAAGATCGGCCTGGTCTCATCAAACTCCGCTATCTCGGTGTTGAGGGTGCCTGCTGAAGGGAACGTCTTGAGGGTTTCTGCCAGCATTGCAACCCAGAGGTCTGAGTCCACTGCTGCCACCTCAATGATCTCTTCCAATTCATTTCGCCACTGGAAAAGGTTTAATAAGACTTTAGAAGGAAAGAAATAAAATAAATGTATGTATACTAACACTAGTGCATAAATAAAACAATTAAAAAAAAAAACATAAAGTTGTAGGGAGATATGGGTCAGATTGTGAACGCAAAACAGCTGTCACTCAGCATAATGCTGTAACTCATAGTAGGTAAATTAATAAACATGGTATTTGTAGAACCTGGACTTACCACCGTAAATATTGCTAATGTATGTAATTCACTATGGAACCCCATAAATGTCGTTTTCTTTTGACCTTTAATTGATATAAATATCTAAATATAAATATCTTGATCATATCTTTTATGATATAATTATGTCTAAATCTATTAATATTTAAATGTCTGTTCTAGATGTCCTTGAGCACATAAATATAGCCCGGAAGATAAAAAACAATACATTGAAACATTAACTCATGATTACATGCACTTAGTCTCAATGACACCAGCACACGCCATTCATTAAAAGAGTCTACAATTTTAGGTGTCAGTCATTCTTGTTAATTCACGGTCATAAGGACAACTGACTGACCATTACAAGCACAATACTGTTCCCCATCTGCCTAGCCTTTTCCTAACTATGTTGGGGTCGGCTTCTAGTCTAACCAGATGCAGCTGAATACCAGTATTTTATATGGAGAGACTGCCTATCTGACCTGCACAATCCAGTTAGAAATTCGGTATGTAATGGGTGGTCACCCATACACGGACCAATCTAGGCAAGCGCGGCTTAATCTGAAGATCAACCAGAGAGGCTGTTGTCATTTAGCCATGAGCTCCTCAGCACAATATGTTTGTATTGCTTTGAATTAAGGTTGATAAACAATACATGTTGCATCATTGATATGTAATCATTAATATCTTTTTGTGTACAAATTGCTATGCTTATAATATTTTTCAGAATAGCTAAACTGAAAAGGCAAAAGTATAGCCCACAAGGTTAAGTCCAGGATCCTCTTACATGGAGAATCGAAATTACACCACGGGAATAAAATATTGGGATAAAAAGTATCCTATGCCAGGTTATGGTTTATATGTTTCATATTTATCCATTCAGTCACTAATTCATCAAAATGTCACAAAAAACAGACACAGTTACTTTCGTAATTCAAATATTAGTACGGATTTAATTCTGCTAGTTCGGCAAGAGAATGACATGGTTTATAATTTAGTTCATAGAAATACTATACTTTCTGCAGTGTTGTCGCTTTTTTTAAATGTTCACAAGTTGCTAACTGCACACAATAACAATACTGCAAAAATAAAATATGGGAAATACTAGAAATATCATATTGCAAGTTTCAATGAATAAAACTAAAACAGAGTAGAGAGTATGAAATCTTACTACAATTGATTCACAATAGAATGCACCAGGACTTGTATTCTATAATGTTATTACAACTTGCAATAAATAAGAAACTAGTATGTAATGTCATGTCAATAAATATGTGATGCCTATATTACTGCCTAAAGATGATTGCAATTTCATGTATTGGAAAATCTAGACTTGGTGCTAAACCACCATCATGGTCATTCTCCTGCCCTTATCCCAATTTATTTGGGGTCGGTGCAGCATGTTTTCTTCCACACTTCTCTATTACTCGTCATCTCAGCAGTCACCTCCTTTACAGCCATATCATCCTTCACACAGTCCATACATCATTTCTTTGGTCTTTCTCTACTCTTAAATATGTTAAACCAAGCGCTGAAAATTCAAGTGCTAGTGAAAATGGATGCTTTTATTTAGGCATTCATTGAAGTGTTCTCAAGTAAATGAAAACATACATAATATGATCCGTAATGTCAGAAAGTGGGTTTCTACAATATTATGACTTTACTAACTAAATACCTAAGTACCTGGAGAATAATATCCCAACATTCCTTTTTTAACCCCCAACGACAAACAGAGGTGTTATAGATTTGTTTCATATTATTAACAAACATTGTTAACCAAAATCATTGTAAGGTAACTGAAACATGTTTTAGTTGTCTAAGTAATCCCATGTTTATGCCAAAGTACAAAACATGTATTCTGTTTTCATTTATCGTTAAACAATTTGTGGACTAGCTTTATACAATGCTTGTAAAAATAATTTATAAGGTGTCAAAAATAATGTTAATAAATGTATGATACATGTTTGATATGTATTTAAGTATTTTACTTGTCGCATCATATGTTGTGTACGGTTATAAACATGGGGTAAGAACAACTTCATTGACATATTTATTGTCTAATACTTGCCAAAAGCTGTGCTATTATTTACAAGCATCAACTTGAAATAATTATGTTGTTCAGGAAATATTATATTCCAATAGAAAAATCTAAGTAATTCATATCAGACTCTTGTTTCATAAAGGCTGTTTATATCAATGTCTTGTTTATATCAATGCAATATAACTGTAACAAGAACATGAAGGTCCTTGAAAATCCGTTTCACAACATTAGACTCAAATTGATATTATAGGTTATATGTATTTCACGGGCTCCGTGTAAACATAGCAACATCTGTTTCTATTGCTATTGCATTCATAACATAGCACTTTACAAATAAAACTGAATAACTGTTTCATATTTTACTATACGTAAATAGCAATATTTTCTAAGGTCGTAAGTACCGCTTAATTATACCATAAAATAGGCAGCAGTTAACCGCTAGTGTTAAAAGCCAATCTACCTCTAATTGATGGCCTGTAAAATGTTATTAAAAAATTAATTCAACAAAAATTCTAGCATATAAATTCAATACATGACAACAAATAAAACTAATACATACATGCGTGCGTGATACTGCATCTCATTCCTACTCACCGCTATAAATATGAAAGAAAGAGACAAAAAACACAATACAGTTACGCAAAACCATAGAACTTCAAAGAGAAAAGTTACCTCCTCAACATTTCTGCGCGGGATATGAAAGAAACTTAGCAATAATTTCAATTTCACTTGCGTTTGCAAATCTGGAAAACAGTCCTTGATGTTTTTCAACACTTCGGCATTTAATTGTGTACAAATTGAGCCGCTTGTCCACGAATCATTCGAAGTACCGAGTTTATTGTGGAGCCACAAAGATGTGTCACTATCCCGCACGTTCGCCATCTTGCAACTGAGATAGTGACGTATACGCCATGTGTCTTTTGAACATACTTTTGAACGAAGATCGATAAAAATATTTATTCTCTTCAACAATCATCCTCAAGACTTTAAAATATTAATTTAAAATACTTTATAAGTATTAATAACTGTAAATTGACATTATAAGAGCATTTTTGTCTCATTAAGTAAATTTATTCGTCCAAGTGTTTTTTTAAAAAGTCGACAACACGAAATTAACTTTAATGTACAACACTAGCAAGTTCATCAATTTGTCTATGCGGGACGATATTCTCGCAAACAATTATTTGAGACAAGTTGCTGTCTTTTAGTTCTTTTTCTTGAAACATGGAAACTTTTATTGAAAAGGTTTAAAGTATAACTTTAGATTGTGTAAAATATTTAAAAAAAAGAATTGTTCTACTCGGTGCACCCTCCGCGTTCAATTTAGCAACGCTTTCAGAACGGTTTTGGGTCTGCCTCGCAATTGCAGCGCTTCAGGTATGTTATGTATGCGAGCCAGCTCCAATACCGTTTTGAGTATGATAGCAAGTAGTAAAATAGATATAAAATAGAATTTCCAAATAGAAGTTACAAATGGTGTCGCACGTAAGTAACAAACTACTGTAGTGATTATGTCGAATATGATTGAATACGAATTTGTTGCAACTAATTTGTATATTGTAGATGTTTTATCATTGTATAATTTGATAATCTGTATAATATTCTCGCGTTGGTTGTAAAAAAGCGCCAATAAACCATGGACAAAGGAGACGTATTTTTACGCGCTATATTTGATTTCTTTTTGTCTACGTTTATTATTTTTATTGATCAAACATTACCATAAGATTTCAGAACAAAACTCCTGTTTTAAGTGTATAGAGTTGTCTATTTGACACTTAAGTTCCCTAATCTGAGGAGTTTCTGTGCTTTTTTTAGCTTCAAGCTCTACAAATAATAATCGTGTGACAATGTCTGAATCTGAAGCATCAAAGTCACACTTGCCTCCCATGCCTTCAAATATTTACGAACAGGAAATTAATGATTTAACAATATGGGATCTCTCATATCAAGGATTGAAAAGTGTGCCCCATATGAAGAATCCCCATATATGTGTGAGTGTTGTGTTGATTACTGCCCGCCAGGGTCGTAGCTAAAGTTGAATTAAGGTACTGTAGCGGCGGTTAAATGTAGGGGTCTTCTATGGTACCTTGATCTTGAACGTACTTAATCTTAACGTACCCAAATGTCGAAAGGAAATTATCAGTGCCGGTTTTAGCACTACAGGCGCTCAGGACGGAAATTCTACGGCGTCTAAAGAGCTGGTAGGGTCCAAGATTGAACTAAAAAATTATGTTTTTTTTTTATATAATTAAAAATTGGTAACAGTTTGTGCTTATATTTTAATGACTGCCCAATTTGCATGACTAAATTAATCTGTACCTAGTGATAGTTGTGAGGTAGATTTTTAATAATAAATAAATAAAAACATTGACACACTATAATGCAAGTAGCGTTTTTTTGTATATTTTGAGCGCACCGCAATGTTCTGCAACAAATCGTTTCTTTAATAGAGAACGATTTGTTGCATATCGTTGAAAAAAAAAGGAGAGTAATGTTATAGGTACTGCGGAATTAAAAGTCCGATTTTTTTTCCCGGAAATCCTATTAATAGATCTGGGAACCCTAATACCGATAGGAGTAACTTGGTCGACTTATGCAGAAAGTTTAAGAACTAGCTCATAGAATTTCTAATGAAAGACCGAGCGAAGCAAGCTCAAAAATACTTGCGTTCCGTCTCGGCTATAACCGCTCCCATCCACCACCAGAAGTCATCCGGCTATACATTATTACTGTCTACCTGCTTTAGTAAATAATATTTCGCAACCAACATGGTATTTTTTTTTTCATAGTATTGTACTATGAAAATATGAACCAACACTTAACTATCTGGTATTATCTTAGTTGATGGTACTTTTTTAACCGACTTCAAAAAAAGGAGGAGGTTCTCAATTCGGTTGTATGTTTTTTTTTTTGTGTTTGTTACCTCATATCTCCGTCATTTCTGAACCGATTTGAAAAATTCTTCTTTCATCTGAATGGATCTACTTCTCGATTGGTCCCATAGAAATTTCATCAAAATCGGTTCAGCAGTTTGGTTTTGAAATCAAAATAACTGGAAAAAATGTCATCCAAGTAAAAGAAATTGCGAAATTGATACTTGACAAGGATTTGTGTGTGATACGATAACTAAAAAGGGTAAAATAAAAACTTTTTTGCAAAAAAAAACCGACTTCCAAAAAAAACACTAAAAAAGTGGAAAATAACTTTACTTTCGGAAGTCGGTGGCAAAAAAGTCAATGAAACAAACAATAGTCACCGAATTCCGAAAGTAAAGTTATTTTCCACTTTTTTAGTGTTTTTTTGGAAGTCGGTTTTTTTTTGCAAAAAAGTTTTTGAGGTACGGCGTTGCCCCACAATGGCCACCCCCAGATACGTCGCATTTGATCCTATCTCACGACTCACCTGTTATTATGCTATGATGCATTTGACGATGGTGTACTTACCTCTTGCCTAGAAGTAACCTGTTCACGCTCAACCATTATAATAAATCACTTGATTCTGTAAACTGATACATCTCAATGGTCGTCACAGGATCTTTCGAAGTCCTATAATATACCAAAATTTTTCTATTCCAGGTCCTATACCTTCAAAACAACGAGATTACATCTTTGCCAGACGATATATTTTCCTCTTTACCGTATATCTCGTACTTGGATTTGAGAGACAATCAAATAACGGATATACCAAAATCCATTAAAAATCACCAGAACCTTACGCACCTGCTGTTACAGAACAACAAACTAACAGCACTTCCGAACGAATTGGGAACTGTCACTAACTTGAAACTCCTGCACATAAGCGGGAACCCGCTGACATACCCGCCACAAGAAGTGTTGTGCGCGGGAATTGTACGCATAAAACAATTTCTTAACAACCAATTCAACGCAGAACTGTTCGAAAACGCCTCCCAACACTCTGATTCCGAATTTACGGTAAGCAACAGCGGAATTAGTCCTGGACACTATAGTCAAGGAGGCCGTAGCTACAATTCGGTTATAGATATGGCCAAATTGAAAAAAAATATGTCTGTTCAATTCAATGAGAAAGATTTGGACGATTCAGACGAAGAGTTGTATGCGAGAACTAAAGGGAAGTGCCCGAAATTAGCTAAGAGTCGTTATACTCTGCCGTCGTATTACCAAAGTTCGAAATATGTTAAGCCATCAAGCTCAGAGGAAAAAGAGGCTTTTGAGGCAAAAATAAAACAAAGTTTCTTGAGAGATTTGGCAATAAAGAAGCAAAAAGAGTTACTAGCGACGAGAGACAAGATACTGCAAGGGAGAAAGTGTGTTCTTTTCTATAAACAATTTTCTATCTACCCTCTTTTTGAACTATTTTTTTTTTCACTCTCGTCAGATTTTTGTTTTTGGTTGCTAGTCTTTTAAAACTGAGACTAAAAGTAGATCTTACAACTAAAACAGGAACCATAAAGCTTAGTACCGCTTTTTCATGTCATCCGCATATTTTTTGCCCATGCATGTACTTAACTTTGTAGCTAAATTAGGCATCTCCATCCTAATTTACGTGTTCCAGGTGCCTAGAACAACTAAAAAACTGGCGAAAAAACTACACTTTACATCATAAAAGCAAAGCCAACGGCACATACAAAATGGACTCAAAGGATTACCCTTACGACACACATCCGGATTACATGACAATTTTGAATCGAGATGACATAGAAAAAGATTTGCCTGACAAATATAGAAAAAACTTAATACGAAGGTGTAAGCCAACAGTTCCTAGGAAGAGTAACAACGATGTCCATCTAGCTTTGAAGATAAAACAGTTGTTTGAGAATTTGGAAGCCATTGATTTGAATAGAAAAGACATGACGCCTAGAACGGAGCAGAAAATGCTGCTGAATGAGATACAAAAGGTAGGTCTAGATTTAGGTTTAAAGATATATTTATTATCAAACAAGACACAAAGTTACTTAAATGAGAACAAAAATCCTTATGCTAATTTTAAAAATAAGTTCGTAACTGCATTGAGCATTGTAGACACCCATCCAGTGCATTAAAAACACAGATACACAGGAAACAGGAATAAACAGGGTTTACAGGAATTAACCTTGAAAATCTTGTATGAAAACAATATGTTCTTATACAACTTACGGTATCAGTTACGGGATATCTTCCGCGATTTTTTTTATTTTTGATTATTGTTAGTTCAGTTATAAACCGCGAAAGCTTAAAACAATGTTCTTACACATTTTTTTGTTCCTTTGCGGTGTTTTTGGGTGTTTAAATAAGGGCAAGAAGTGTCGTGAAAATACATTTGTGACAAGAATAAAAAATACATATTTTGTTCCAGATCTCTGAAATAAAGCAGAAACTGATGGAGCTGTCCACGACCAATACTAGATCGGTAGAACCTGAATGAAGGGTTAACGAACTTTTACTATGAAGAGTATTTTTATCTTATTTTTAACATAGATTTATTGCTAGGAAAAACAATTTTTCGAGGTTTTGGAAAATAAAACGCAATAATATGTGATTTTAAATTGTTTTATTACCGATTTATGGTCAAAATGGCCGGCACCATTATAAAACGCCTACAAATAAGACAAAATATAACTGACACTAATGGTTAAAATTATCATGGTTACACACAATACGCCGTTTTAAAAGTACTTCGCCATTACATAAAATAAAAAGTCTTTCGACAACTGTGCCCATATGCTTAGGCAATATTGACAGAAAATATCTATGGACAGCCAAAATAATATAAAAGGAACAATACAATTTTAATTATCCATCATTTTTATTCATACTTTTATTAGACATATAAAATTATTAATTTATCTTAATTAGTGACTACACATTCTGTTAAAAACTATAGTTATGTATATTCCATTTAGTTTTGTTGTTTTTACTAAAAACTCTCGAACGATTTACAAAAGTGTTTTTTTTTATAATACTGAAGCACTGACAGTTATTGACGATACAAAATGTTTACGAAAATATAAAAGTTTTAGAATTAGTTATACAGCTGATAAAGAAGGCTAATTAAATGCAAAATTGTGCAATAACATACTAGAGGATAACATCTTGCTTAAAGTAGGTATATTTCGAATACATTTTGCTTACGAATAATAACTTTATAACATAAAGTGAAGCAACATAAAAAGTGAGATTGTTGCCAAGAAACCAAGGATTTCATGATATTTTTAATAGTTATCAATTATTGTGACTTAGAAATGTATTCCAAAAAATGGCCTTTATACAGTTGATTAAGAATATTTAGATAAATAGTGTCGTCGCGAGCAGGCGCGAAGCGACGTTTGATTTCCCCTTGTCTATATTTATCCAATTTTCTACTCTAAACAATGGTAATAAAGATCAAGCTACAAAAGAATTTGAACAAAGCAAAGAGAAAGAAACACTGCCGCAAATGGAATTACATGTCTTGTTATTTTCTAAATATTACTTGACCACAGGTAATCAGAGATTTAGTTTTCAAAAATTAGTTTGCTTTCGAATTTTACAGAATAGTTGTACAATCGATCAAGGACTTTGTTCTTTCATAATGATTAAACCTCTGCTTTTGCATGAAAAAATCACAATGATCTTTAAATTCGTTAAGGTAAGGTTGATTTCGGGTTGCTGTTGCTTTCAAAGCTGTCGCAATCGGGTTCTCTATGTGAGTTCGAAATACTATTCTGCGAAAATTGTAATGCGACGTTATCTTTAAACTACGCCTTTAAACAAACGTCGAAGAAACAAGGGTTCGATGTAAGGTTATCAATATTAAGAAACATCGAACAAAAAAGGCGTAGTTAAAAGATAACGTCGCATCAATGTCACAATTTTCGCAGAATAGTATTTCGAACTCACATAGCTGCATAGGTAACCCGTCGCAATCACATTGACGTTTATTTTCGGGACACTAAGGTTGCAACTGTGAGAATCCGTTTGTTATAAGTATTTTATATGAATTCTACATATACATGCATTTCTATATTTAAACGTTACACAATAATTGTTCACATGTTTAACTGTATGTATACAAAACATTACTAACGTAATTTCAATTGCCTCTATGCCGCGACGAGATTATGTAGCTAGAATCGTCAGTCATCCCAACACAAAAATTATAGACCATCGTGACGACACAGTGGCCAATGTGGTAGCATTAATTTAGCTTTAGCAATATTTATTGCTATATAGAACAGTGTGCAGTAGTTAATTTATCCTATAGTTACTTATCATTTTACAAACGAATGCGATATTTTTTTTTTCTTATTTTTAGCGTGAATTCTATTTTTACAGTTATTAATAGTTCATTAAAAGTAGCCTTGACTTAATTTACTTGTAAATCTAGGCTTGAACAATTTGAATCTTAACTTTTTTTTACCGATCTTAGGGTTGACTAAAATCTTGAAAATTAACTGAGGTTCAAGATTTAACAGTTACTTTATACAATAATGAAACATGACTCAATACCATAATAGTGAATTGGTGAACACATTCTATTTCTTAATTGAAAAATAAAATAGAATTCTAGATTTTAACAAAACAAATTCAAATGAAATGAAGCACTTATAATATAATATTATGAAAAACTCCAAAAACTTTCGATTTTAATTTAACAAAACTTTGATAAATGTATACAGAAAAAAAAACAATGTTACCGAGTATTTAAGTTATTATTTAGTTGCCAAGTCAAATCTACATACTTCGAATACAATGATGAACGAAGTTTAAAAAACAATCGTATCCCGCATATCACAAACCAACTGATTAGAAATCAAAATGAGCCGAGTAGTTTCCGAGATGACTACAACCACACTAGCTTACGTTACATATCACAACTGTACACACACCGATTATTAAACAGTCACTTAATTCAGTCTTTACCGACACTTGAATTGGATTTAAATATCCAAAGACACATACCAAATATAATTTGATAACATCCTGGTGTCATAAGGTACATCCACACCAAAGTTATATTTTATGGAGTAACGTTTACAAGTGTTGTTTTCTTAATTTCAGTGTGAATGCACCTTTATAAAATCATGAATGTTTTACGACTTGTGTCTCCCGCGTGATTAGTAAGCATTTCATTCTTAGCTAAATTGTAAAAATATCTGCAATTTTACTGTGAGAATGCACACAATTACAGAAACAGAGTACCTTATCTTTTTTTTGTATTTAACATATAACACATTACCAACTGTAGTTAGTTATCGTCTGAATTAATACATTGTTGTTACCTAAATTGCCTCATCTTTTAAAATGGAAGGCAGAATATTTTGGCATAATTAATTGGCATCATTCTACTAATATCTTGGTTCAGTTCACCACCGAATCATTCACTCTCTCTCTTCGATAACTACACCTCAGGAAGTAGAATCTTGCTAATAATAACCGTTTCTTCTATTTTCAGGGTTCAAGACTAATAACGATAAATTTAATAGTAGGCTGTTTCACCACCTCTTGATAAATTCATGCAAACTGGGGGTCTAAAATGGCCACTTTAGCAGAACATAATATGAAAATAATATGAATTACGTAACAATTCGTAAAATGGTCACAAACTGATAATATGATATATGATTCAACATATTTACCCATTCGCTGCGGCGGACGCCTTTCGGCGTTTTTTGATTTAATATTTAGGTGCGAAATACGCCCATCGGCGTTTTTTTTTTAAATTGCTTTTAACTTGGCAAAAACAAGCCACAAAAAATATTCTTGTTATATATGCACATTTTTTTTAAATACAGCAAGTTACTACTCGCCGCTTCCGAAATTTTAACTTATTGAAAAATTGCAAATTCCATCCTAGGTGTTTCAATTCCATCGACCATTGGCGTTCGCGACGAAAACCGTCCCGCACTTGGCTAATAAGCGCAATTTTTATCGCCGCAGCGAATAGGTTAACTGTGTTTGTGACCGTCTTAAGAATCTTAATGTGATTCATATCATTATCCTATTATGTTCTGCTAAAGTGGCCATTTTAGGCCCCCAAATCTAGCACATAGTTCCATTAAAATTCTGCGACAATTTTATTATAAGGCATACAGTTTATCGGGGTCTTTAGACATGTCATACCCTAGGATTAATGTAAGAATTGAAAAGATGCCAAAAAAAAACATGTATTTTATGAAGGTTCTATTTTTAAAATAAACAAATAGGTGAGTAGTTACAGATATATAAAAAAAAACAAATAGTGAACTTGTGATGCTTACAAAGTTATAAAGCATTTAGCTAAATATACAATTAATATACTACTATTTATATTTTAGTACACGTTATTTGACTTAAACAATGCGGCCTACAATTAGAACATTATTCGTTATAATAGTTTGATATGAACATCAGATCATGAGCAAAAAGAGTTGCCATAGCGAAATATTAATAATTAATTCGGCTGTTATTTTTTTAAACGTTGAGGCAGTATCTTGCTTTCATTTTAATGACAAATAGACAATGTTTTTTCCAATACCTCTAAGTTTGAGTTAGTCGAAATGCAAAAGCGAATAAAATATATCGCGCGGGACAAGAGATATCGTTATTTGTATGCACATGCACCGCTATTTCTGACTGGGCCTTAGAAGATACACCGTGATATTAAATTAAACAAATACTTACAATATTGGCAGTTTCTTTTGCATTAGTTTCTATAATAAATGAGCTATAACTCGAATCTAATATTGTTACACCTTGTATAATGTCAAATACGCCATTTTCTACTATACAGGTTGTTATTATAATTGCAATTATTTGCATACTTGTGGCAGTGAAATTACTAACGAATATAATTAAATTTTACTAAGAGAAAGACTCTGAATCATCGGAAATCAATTAAATCTGCTGTTTTTTCCTAAATACAATACCAGTTGAAGGTAATCTTTGCAGCCGGTGATTTTAATTAGTTAATTATATTCTATGTTTCATGAATTTCTAAAAATGTATCTGTGCGTTCGCACTAGCGAAAAATTTACATAACTTATCTATTTCTTTCTCTTTCCTTCTTCTTTTAGTTGATATCTTTTATTTCATCACACATTTCTGATGTACATATTTCGTCAGTGGAAAGCATAGTAAAAATCACACGCTATTAAGCACGAGGATTCATGAAAATTAAATTATTTAAACACAGTGGAAGCATCTTAACTCGTTTAACAAAGCTGAGCTAACCGTCACTGCCTAAGTTTTACCAGCACCTGAGCGGGTACCCGTGAGTTCACAAATCCATTTAAGGTAGACTGATATTGGTGCTGTACTTTGAAGACTTTAAAATTTACTTTTACAGTACTATTTAGCGGAAAGACAGATTAGAAAAAATAAAACAAATGCAGCGGAAGCACCTTCATCTGCCAAATGAACACAAACTGCGCTAACCCTCGTTGCCTACGCTTGTCGCCTCCTGGGGGGATAACTGTCTAAAGGTTTAAGCGCCATGGTAGGCCGCGAAATTATTTTTTTTTGTTTTTTGCAATTAGTTCATTTAATCCCATTCAATGACTATTTCATGAAGAAGTCATTCAATGGGATTACATGAACTTAGAGGATTGTATTGATGATTTTAATGATTATAATTCTATAACTACATACGTCTACATACGTCAGCCTGACACTGTCCAGCTAAATTACAAAAAAACTAAAGAAAATTTGAATTTCGGGGGCTACCCTGGGCACTTCCCCCTTAACAGAAATATTTAGCACAAAGATTTATGATAACAAAGTGACTTATTACTTATACAGCGGATGCATCATAACCTGTCACAAAGACAGTCAGTGCGTGCGCTTGCGGCGGCGGGGGGCGAGGGGGGCGCGGGGGGCGCGGAGGGCGCGGAGGGCGGGGTGCGGGCGCTAGAAGGCGCGCGCGAGGTACACGCGGCCGCACGCGTCGCGCTGCAGCTCCACAAAGCCGAGCTTGCTGTAGAACTGGTGCAGGTAGTGGTCCGTCGCGTTGATGCACGCGTGGACGCCGCTCGCACCTGGGAGTAAACGTACGCGGTCAGAATCAGAGTCAAAGTCAAAATGTTTATTACGAACTAAGTGTACAATGTTGCTGTTATGTTAGTACTTATCACTTAGCAGCCAGCAGCTTTGGCAGTTTTTTCGTAAGTTCGTACCGCTAAAGGCGAATTTCACCAGTGTGATACTTGCAAATAAACAAATTAGTTCCCGCAGAAGTAGATGGTAAGTGCCCCCCCACTGCTTGATCTTGGAAGTTTAATGCTAAACCCTGTTTTTAGCAATGTCGTGAGGAAAGTTTCGAATATGAACTTGGATGGCTATAAGAGTAGAGCAAGACCAAAGAAAAGATGGATGGACCGTGTGATGTGTCAAGTATGACAGGGCTAAAAAGGAGGTGACTGCTGAAATGACGAGTAATAGAGAAGTATGGAAATAAATCGAGATAAGGGCAGGAGAATGAAGATTGTAAAGTATTAGACTTACCATGAGCTCTTAGCGCAGCTAGTACGCACGTCAAGAGTCTGGCGGGCGCGAGCGGGTCGCGGCACGCCGCCAGCACGCAGCACGTGAGCAGCGCCGGGTGCGCCCGCGTCACGCTCTCGGGCGCGCGCTCGCATACGTTGAACTGGTGGAAGTGGCGGACGCATTCCTGGGTGAACGAACAGTAGATAACACTGGCTATTAAGAGAATAAGTAAGAAAAAGCATACCCCGATTTAATATGCATATACCCCGTATAACATTGACAACCAGTATTAACACTTCGAGTTCCCGATATTTCGGAGCAATTGCAAGCACCATGATCACGGATAAACTGAAGTTATTGCAACATGGTAAATATCACATTTTATGTGTTAATGATAGTTTTAGTGACTATTTTTTTTCTCTTAGCCTATATTGTCCCACCGCTGGGCAAATGCCTCCCCCATAGCCTTCCACTCTTCTCTCCGTGCGGTTTTCTCCGGCCAATATCTCGCAAACGTCCCCAGGGAGGTCTACCTCCCTGGGCGACGACGCCCGTCTTCTGGCACCCACTGCGTGACGACTTTGGCCCATCGGTCCTGATTAGGTACCATGGTTAGTGACCAGGTCAGTTTAAAAACTTATAACCAGTATAATATTATACAGGGTGTGTATTATACAGATTGTTTATTATAAATGGTATATACAGTTGATGACCATACTTTTGCCGCCTGACTAAGGTCTTCTCTCTCGGTCAACTGTTCCGGGTACTTGGTGCACATTTCCGGTATCCACGCCACTTCCTGTCGCTTGTAGAACTCCTTGCTATTCAGTACTGCGCACGCATATCCTACTATTTCGGGTTTCATACCTGTTGGGGGAAGATTGTTGTGTTATTACTGTGTTTTACTAACAACAGGCTAGTAGGCAAAGTTACCACGGACTACCTTTTGACAACTTTGCTCTGGACTTGTCTGCTGCAACATTACCCTAGACTAATCTGTGTCAACTATACCAATGATTAGATGGACAGGAAAAATTCATCTTGATTGTACAATCGTATCTAAAATGTGTTTTTGTAGGCTGTTGTTGCAAGCCTTAATAAAAAGTCGGCGTATCACTGAAGAGGTGATTTTTTTTTAAAGTAATATAATTTTTTTAAGTAACTTTTTTATTTGATTTTTTTATTTACGTAGTCTGGTTTTGTGTTGATGGCAATAGGCTCGCCCCTTAATATATGGGACTTAAACATAACTGGCGAAATGTGGGTGTACCTACTATTAGGTTCACCTCTTCTTAACCTTTCAGTAATTATAGGCGAGATGTTATGTTTGCCTAAATAAAAATACAGATCACCACATTTAACTTCATAGTCTAGTCCATAGGCTCCACAAGACTTACCGTTAACCCTCGGTTCGATGGTCCGTTTGTCATCGTCGTCCCCGGACTGGTCCACCTCCTGAGGAATAAATTCTTCATCGTCTTCTATCACCATGCATAGTTCAGGAACCAGGGTCAAGAACGGAGCTACTAGCCTAGGGAAACAAAAAAACTTGTTAGTAAATAGTCGTCGGATAATGCTTTGGTTTTGTGGTAACCTACAGTTTGCCACAGTTGAATCCAATTCGTTTTTTTTCACTGAAAGGTTCACTCAAGTAAAAGTTTTTCAATCTTAATTAAAGGATAAAGTTGGTGTTGTTTTCAATGATGAGATAACTTTTATCTGATGAATAATTATGACAGTTTCACATTATTTTCCATACGAAAACTGTATAATCGTAATATACAGAGTGGAACGAGTTCGGTACATCATTCCGACCCCCACAAAGAAATTTTTCATAGATAATTTAATGAAAAAACAGCTTTTCCATACAGTTTGGCCATGCAATACCTATATTGCAGTTTTTATTTTTATCCTAAACTGAATAGTTTGCGCGAGAGACACTTCTAAAGTGGTAAAATGTCCCCCCCCCTGTAACTTCTAAAATAAGCGAATGATAAAACTAAAAACAATATATGATGAACATTACCATGCAAACTTCCACCGAAAATTGGTTTGAACGAGATCTAGTAAGTAGTTTTTTTTTAATAATTAAGGCGGTTACTTGCTGCTACGGAACCCTTCATGGGCGAGTCCGACTCGCACTTGGCCGCTTTTTTATAATTACCGATGAAAATTTCTATGTGGGTTCGGTATGATACATGTGGTAATCATTTGTGCGTTGATATCTCTTCCAATCCGTATTATAACCGAAATATTCGATTCTTACGCAAAGTAAACCTAAGTGGAAGATATCGAGTATTTTTATAGACTTCACATACCTATCAGCTGGTAACGTTTGTAGATCGCTAGGGAAAAGATCGCTGCAGTCAGAGCCGTCCCGACATGTTTTGTGGCATATCGCGCATATCTGTAATGTAATATAATGTTATTTGGCGTTTTTGGCAGTCGCTCCATGTAAAATACTGGTATTCAGCTGCATCCGGTTAGATTGAACGCCGACCCCAACATAGTTGGGAAAAGGCTAGGCAGATGGTGATGATTTGGCGTTTTTGTCAGGTATTTGGTCTAGGGGCCATCTTTTAATCACGTGGGGTCTTTTAGCTTACTTTTATACTCCTCCCTCCACCTTAGAGATACGTTGTGAGGTTTAAGATCACCCGTCTTCCCCGCATCAAGTGTATTTTTTTATTATTTAAATATCAGAGAGTTTAAGAACATAATTCGATAAAAAAAAAAACATTTTTTTTTATACAAATGCCCTTGCTCTGATTTTTAGGTGGTCGCAATGTCGCAAAACTAACTTCTTTTTTTTTTTTAATAACACGTTGCCCTACACTAGGAATTTCTCCTGTATCGTGGGTGCGTTTACAAACATTTAAACTCACATACACAAACAACCAGACCCGGAACAACTATCTGTAGGCCATACAAATATTTGTTCCGTGCGGGGATCGAACCCGCGACACGCAGCGCAGCAGTCAATCGCTCAGCCACTGCGCCAACCGTGCCGTCAAACTTCAATCCGATGTTGATAAAAAAAAATTATACGATGCACATTTTCTTTTAAATTTTCGTACGAAAAAATACACGGGATTGTCACTCTACCCCCATCGTGACGTGTTTTTTCAGACCCCCCCCCCCCCCTGTTTGACCCTCACATGATTAAAGTACGACCCTTAGGTATTCGAAGCATTAACATTTGAACTGAAGCACGATGAAAATAATTTGATGTCTGTATAATTTAGCAATTATTATGTGTTGTGCTTACCGCTTCTTCATCAGCCGTGCTATAAGGTCGTATCGTGAGTGGCAGTATCGTAGGAGGAGGTAATGTCCTCAGCGCATCGCTGGTACATTCCACTGGTACTAATCTTCGCAAGTCCGCAGTGAGACCTCCGCGGAACACCCAGGGCTCTTGGCAGCCGCTCTCGAATGCCTCGCGCCAGCCTTTCGAAAACCCTGTAGGGGGAATGTGGGTTTTAGTGACGTGTAAATAGGGGAATATTTAGGTTGAAATTGGTTTGACAAAATGGCTTCGATATGTGCACTGTTTCTGACACTTCAAAATTGCGTAGTTGTACAAATATAGACATTATTTGGCTCTAATAAAATAAACTATATTTCAATAGATATTGGGAATATATTGTTTAAATATTTGATAAAAGAGAAGGTAATGAGAAACTTACACGTATAACTTCCTTGTGTATTTGCTGCTATATTTTGAGGGTATTTTCCGAGTTCTGAAACAAAATGAATAGTATTAAGAGACAGCTAGCGTACGATGAATGCCATCGGCTTCGATCGAAGATGACCGAGTAAGTCCGACAAACACTTCTGGAAACAGATCTTCCAGAAGAAGCATTCGCTGGGGGAATCATCATCTATCTTCGGAAATACGAACGCTCGATGATGAAATCACAAATAAACACAAAAAAAATCTGTGAAAGATAACGGAACAAGCAACCTAACAACGAGAAAGCTACATTCAAACTAACACTAATGATAAGCGCAAACTTTATTTGCGCGACTTTTTTCATTTTTTGTATACACGTAGGGCTGCAGCTCGGCGCACAGCTCCTGGTTCTGTGCCAGGCGCCGCCATCACACTAACCTAGCCACCTCAGGAAGCCGTCCAGCAGCGCCAGCACAGCGCACAGCTCCCACACGTAGGGCTGCAGCTCGGCGTGCAGCTCCTGGTTCTGTGCTGTAGCCAGGCGCCGCCATCACACTAACCTAGCCACCTCAGGAAGCCGTCCAGCAGCGCCAGCACAGCGCACAGCTCCCACACGTAGGGCTGCAGCTCGGCGTGCAGCTCCTGGTTCTGTGCTGTAGCCAGGCGCCGCCATCACACTAACCTAGCCACCTCAGGAAGCCGTCCAGCAGCGCCAGCACAGCGCACAGCTCCCACACGTAGGGCTGCAGCTCGGCGTGCAGCTCCTGGTTCTGTGCTGTAGCCAGGCGCCGCCATCACACTAACCTAGCCACCTCAGGAAGCCGTCCAGCAGCGCCAGCACAGCGCACAGCTCCCACACGTAGGGCTGCAGTTCGGCGTGCAGCTCCTGGTTCTGTGCTGTAGCCAGGCGCCGCCATCACACTAACCTAGCCACCTCAGGAAGCCGTCCAGCAGCGCCAGCACAGCGCACAGCTCCCACACGTAGGGCTGCAGCTCGGCGTGCAGCTCCTGGTTCTGTGCTGTAGCCAGGCGCCGCCATCACACTAACCTAGCCACCTCAGGAAGCCGTCCAGCAGCGCCAGCACAGCGCACAGCTCCCACACGTAGGGCTGCAGCTCGGCGTGCAGCTCCTGGTTCTGTGCTGTAGCCAGGCGCCGCCATCACACTAACCTAGCCACCTCAGGAAGCCGTCCAGCAGCGCCAGCACAGCGCACAGCTCCCACACGTAGGGCTGCAGCTCGGCGTGCAGCTCCTGGTTCTGTGCTGTAGCCAGGCGCCGCCATCACACTAACCTAGCCACCTCAGGAAGCCGTCCAGCAGCGCCAGCACAGCGCACAGCTCCCACACGTAGGGCTGCAGTTCGGCGTGCAGCTCCTGGTTCTGTGCTGTAGCCAGGCGCCGCCATCACACTAACCTAGCCACCTCAGGAAGCCGTCCAGCAGCGCCAGCACAGCGCACAGCTCCCACACGTAGGGCTGCAGCTCGGCGTGCAGCTCCTGGTTCTGTGCTGTAGCCAGGCGCCGCCATCACACTAACCTAGCCACCTCAGGAAGCCGTCCAGCAGCGCCAGCACAGCGCACAGCTCCCACACGTAGGGCTGCAGCTCGGCGTGCAGCTCCTGGTTCTGTGCTGTAGCCAGGCGCCGCCATCACACTAACCTAGCCACCTCAGGAAGCCGTCCAGCAGCGCCAGCACAGCGCACAGCTCCCACACGTAGGGCTGCAGCTCGGCGTGCAGCTCCTGGTTCTGTGCTGTAGCCAGGCGCCGCCATCACACTAACCTAGCCACCTCAGGAAGCCGTCCAGCAGCGCCAGCACAGCGCACAGCTCCCACACGTAGGGCTGCAGCTCGGCGTGCAGCTCCTGGTTCTGTGCCGCGGCGAGGCGTCGCGCCAGGCGCCGTGTGCGACACATCCACCACGCAAAGCGACTGCGGCGACGACGCCATTCACTTGTCTGTGGGGATAAGAACACTTTAAAGTTCATAGCGCACTTAAAACTATTGCAGCTGTTCATCGGCAACCAGGCGAAACCCGTCCTCAACATAAGCAGCATGGTACCGGATCTGTTTAGCATCGCCGGGTAATGGATCTCTCTGTTCGGGCGGCGCACACAGCTGGGTGCGCACGTGCCAGTGCAGTGGCCAGGAGCCTGCGGCAATGACGCGACTGTTGTCTACCAGCTGATCGGATTGAGCGGGTTCAACATCGCCTCAACTAGAGCTGGTCGGGGTTCTTTCTATGAAACTCCATACTGCAACGCACTCTTTTAAGGCCACATCCGGATCAGCTAACAAAGAGGAGATGACGAACTATCATACACACCTCTGGCTTGTTCCCTCTCGGCAGTAGGCTGGCAGCGTGCGTAGTGAGCCAGTTGAAATCGTGCAGTAGCCGCAGTCCGCGCGATCCGTGCTCGAACGGCAGGTAGAACAGATCGCACAGTAAGAGGAGATCGTCGGCTACCAGGGCGTTCGGATCGATGGAGGGGTCTTCGTTTTCTACGGGCCTGGGGAAAATAAAAAATTTAATCATAGTTTTTACTTTACATTCTCATTAGCTTCACCTGTGACTATGTAAAAAAAAATTGAAGTTAAATTTGACCCACTTCCCGATTTCCGGTTGAGCTGAAATTTGGCGTACATATTTAGTTTGGATGACAATGCATGGTTAGCTAAGGTCTTTCAAGTCATTGAACCTTTCAAGGCAATCGAAGGTCTAAAAATTAAGATTTTCCTTGGTGGGAGCCAAGGAAAATCTTAATTTGTCCAGGATGGGCTCAAACTGTTTCAGTAAAACTGAACACATTGTGAATTATACTTACTCGTCGACTAGTTCTGTTGGCTCCGCAGGTTCCACCATCATGTCGGTGCTCAGTGGGCTGTTACTTGGCTCTACTTGCATTGACCCGTTCTGTAAAAATCACTTGCTTTATTACCTATAATATTTTTTCTGTTGAGCGAAGTTTTGCCCGGTTGATGGCAAAAGGCTTGGCCTTGCCTGGGGCTTAAGCATAACTGGCGAAACCTTCGGGTATTACAGGCGTGATGTATATGTTACTCACCTCGCTCATCCCATCATTCATGACAACATCAGGGTCGGTGGCAGCAGTAGAGGGTGGGTCCACATCCAAGGGTTCTCCGCCCACTTCAGAAACAGACCGGCGGCTCGGACTTAGCGTCTGTGGTGTGTCTGGACAAGAGAAAATGTAAGCTTTGTTTAATTTATTGGGCTGTTCTGTTACTGTCTGATATTCTACAGTCAAAACATAGAACATAAAAAGTCTCAAGGTGCACTAAGAAAGGATCAACGAAAAATTCCACAGCAAAAAAAACAGAAGCGAGTCTTATTTAGAGCGGTTTGAGACTAGCATATTTTATTTTAAAAAATCGAACGCGCGCTCTTGCGCTTGTGCGTGTGAACGGGCGGGCGCGGAAGCGTCTAAAGCGCCTCACGCTCGAGCTTATAAGTGCGTCAACGCTCGTACGAGTCACGCTTTATGCAAAAGGTGCGAGTTTATACGCGTACAGCTGTTACGCACCGGAAATACGCATTCTGATACCGCCCTTAAGATGCGAAGTTTTCAGAACAAGTAAAAGTACTCCAACAGCCTCGTCCTTTTTGTAATAAGTACCGTAAATAATTTCGTGTGCACTCAGTAAAAAGCTGTTAATTTGTAATTACAAACAGTCACTTAAATTTTATTTATTTGTATAGATTTATGATTTGACTATGTATAAATAAAACTAAAAGTAACTCACCACCAACGCTCATATTCCCGTTCCTCTGCTGTTCCTCCACAGTGGGCTCCACATCATCCACAATGATCTGATCAGCATCTTCCCCCTCCACATCTTTATCCTTCTTCATTTCAAAAGTCCCACTAATTAACTGCCCACCTTCTTGATTATTCTTATTCATACTCCCTTCTAAGGCTTTCAACCCTAAAATGGGGACGGGGAGGGTTGAAACGGGGATTTCGGTGGGGAGGGATATGTTGGACGAAGCTATGGGGATAATGGGGTTCGGGATAGACTCGTTTAGGATGACTGTGGTGGGAGACACTAGGGAATTCATGACTGGGTTGGGTACGGGGTTGAATGTTTCGATTGGGGATACCTGTGGATAAAAGTGTTGTTTTAGTAGATTGGCATGGTAGATCTGTAGTTTATGACATTTTCACTGTTTTATTTATTTTTATTATCTTGTACTGTCCCACTGCTGGGCAAAGACCTCCGTCAATTCTTTCCATGTACTCTTTTCCTGTGCCTCCTCGAACCAGCTTCACCGTTTCCTCAAATAAATTGCTTGTTTCTTCTCAGAGTAGTCGGATAGCACCGCATTGAAAAGGTTGTTATTTGCGTGTAAAAGTGTTTTTTTTTTTAATCCATTTACTTAAAATAAATATCATTTCATTTCATTGACGGCCCGTTACACGTTTTTCTATAAAATCTGGCATAGTCACCCCTCCATCATCATTTTGATTTTTCTCCTAAACGGCGCTTTAGAGCATCTCTTGACATTTTATTAAGTTTCTTCTACCTATAAAAGCCGGTTCCAATGTCTGCCGCAACTTTGAAGCAAAATCATGGGCATGGGATGACTAGACTATGCCATTTCAATTCTATACCACTTCCGCTATGCTAATTGCGCGGACACGATTTTTTATTAGTATTGTCTGCAGCAGCTTACCCTTGTAGACAGTATGGGCCGGTCATTAGAGCCAGTAGAGCATGCATCAGCCAGAGCTTGCAGCTGCGAAGTGTTCACAGTAGGGATGGCCGGCGCCATGTCCGCTGTGCTTGTGGTGGATGTGTTGGACGTGGCCGTGATTAGGGACATGCATGTGTTCACTGATGGCAGAATTGGGATTATTGGTACTGGTGGTACTGTAACAAAAGATATGATTAGATTATTAGTAAGTCCGGTAAAGTATTAATAAGCAGCTGTAGTACGCGTCATGTAAACAAACAAAAAGGGAGACCAATAATATAAAAAGTTTGGGGCCGAGTTGAGTGCCTTGTGGAACTCCTGAGTCAGAATAACACAGTTTAAACTATAACGATCTAGGCTATCAATCCCTACCTACGAGACAGAACTCAGGGCCTGTGCTAACAACTCCAACATCAAGATCCTCCAGAGATTTCAAACCTTGCACTAAGAACTGTTCCAAGTGCACACTGGTTCGTCATAAAAACAGAAATTCATGAATACCTCGAGATGCCGACCGCATAGGAGCAGGGGATACAAACCAAACCTCAATAAACATACAAATGAATTGGCTAAGAACCTATTAATTCCACAGGAACAAGTAATTCGCTTAAAAAGATGGCGAATACTAGATCTAGACCAGATAAACTAACCATTTAGTCTCCACCATCTCATACGGTGCCGTTTAATGGAATCGCACCTAATTCAAATTTATCCCATAAACACATCTGATTATGGCTAAAAGCCGATTGCAGATAAAAAGAAAATAAAAATAGAACGACAAATCAAACGAGAAACAAAATAATCCCACTTTTTTGAATGTATTAAGCATGCTTTACCTTGTCAAAGGCTTTTCTAAAGTCCGACCTTATTTATTATTATTGTTTTATTTTTATTTGACTATTTATTTACACACAGTAGACAACACATGAAAATAACATATATTATTTGAGTACATAGGTACCTTAGTGCATTAGTACTTTGAAAAATCATATTATTTAATTATTTACCTGTGATTGAAGCTTGTGGCTTGATCACAGGGCCTTGAGCAGTCTTGGGGATGGAAAACTCTGGTAACCATTCGTTTATCGCTTGTCTGCAAAAAATAGTAGAAATATAAAAGCTACCTCGATCATCCTCGCTGGTAGCTTGGCGTTTATGAACACCGTCAGCGTAGCAATTGATCCGGGTCTTATTAGTTGTTATAAATTCACATTTCTGACAAAAACATGAACCGTAAAGACGTCATATTATATTGACCTGCGATACGAATAAAATTGTAACTTAAAAATTATGATTTACAGGAGAGCCAAAAAACGTTTTCGCGCACTTTGAATCGCGATGCGAAAAGGTGTTTTCATTATTTTATATTCAAATGGGTCTCGCCTGCTTCCAACTTTTTTTTAAATTTAAAATGTGCTTGTTTTTGCTTTTCAGTTTTTTTAGTCAGGTTTTTAAATATTTTCAATCACAATTTTTTAATAATAACAAAGTATACATACATGGAAGACTTGATTAAGTTACTTTGACAGGTTGGAAATCTCATAAAAGTGTATTAAGACTTAAAATTTTCCTCGAATCAGGGGTCGAATTATTACCTGAGCGCTTGTCGATGATGATACACATGTTTTCCAAGAGTGAGAGGCGCTTCGTCTTCGCATACACCTTGCTCGCTCTCTCGCTCCAGCTTTATATCCCAGGAGACTGCTTCCACTGTGATGAGGACTACATCATTAAAACTTAATTATCGCATCAGGAAGGCTGATGTGTAATGAAGAGGGATAATTATTGCCCCACACTAGGAATTTCTCCTGTATATTTAAATTAAAGTTAGGGGCCATCCATAAATTACACCACACGTTAAGGGGGAGGGAGGGGGTCGACGAAGTGTAACATTGTGTGACAAGGGTTAGGTGGGTCCGTGACGTTACACTTTAAAAATCTAAGTATTAAAAAACTAAATTCGAACTAAACTCTTTTGCAAAAAAAACGGGCACTTTAGATATTTTTCTCTACTTCAATGAAGAAGAACAAGAAATAGGTTTTATTAATTTGACGATGTATTGGCATGTTATTTGAAGCATCCTGGCATGATTCTTTACGTTCCAAATTTAAAATTTGAAATTAATAAAAGAAAAATAATGATTACGAGTATTGTGGATTATTCTAAAATTGCTTTACTAATGGCGCGAATTGCTGAAACGATTTTTAACTGATTACGATATTTTAAAACTTTTTGGATATTTTCTGCAAATTAAACAATTTAATCTTTCTTTTTACATTAAATACCACTTTTTGATATGAGTGATAAAGCGATAAGGGCCGGTAAAATTATAGCCCTACTTGAAGAAGGTTGTTCGCAAACTTACGTGTCTCAGCGGATAAATGTGAGTCGTTCAACTGTCCAGAGGACTTGGCAACGGTATCAAGAGACCGGTTCGGTCAAAAGAAGACCCGGTTCGGGAAGAAAACGATGCACAGAACCAAGAGATGACCGCTTTTTGGTGAGTCAGGCGTTGCGGAATCGTAAGGCCTCAAGTGTGGACCTGAAGAAGAGCCTTGAAGAAGTAAGAGGAGTAGAAGTTAGCTTGTGGACGGTCAGGAGGAGGCTTTTGGCTGCCAATATCAGGAGTTACCGCCCAGCTCGGGGCCCTAAATTACTCCGTGAGCACCTTGTTGCTCGACTTCAGTTTGCTCGGAACTGTGCTTCATGGACTCTGGAGGACTGGAATAAAGTATTGTTTTCTGATGAAGCTAGAATCTCTTTGTGTGGAGAGGACCGACGCCGGCGAGTGCTGCGAAGACCACGGGAACGCTATGCGGAAGTGTGTTTCGAAGAAATCACTCCTTATGGCGGAAGCTCCGTTATGTTTTGGGCAGCAATTAATTCGACGGAGCGTACGGAGTTAGTTTTCATAGAAAATGGAACATTAAATGCACACCGGTACATAATGGAAGTCCTAATTCCATATGCACAACCCACATTGACTGCACTTGGGGAAGATTCCATTTTTATGGACGACAATGCTCGCCCGCACCGTTCTGGCGACGTGGAAGCGTACATGCAAGAAGTTAGGATCCGTCGTTTAGATTGGCCAGCTCGAAGTCCTGACCTCAATCCAATTGAGCATGTCTGGGATGTTCTAAAGAGACGGGTAAGATCAGTGCAACCTGCTCCACAAAACATCAGGGAGCTAAAAAGAGTCATTGCAGAAGAGTGCGAACGTATTTCTCAAAATGTTATTAAAAACATCGTGGAAAACATGCCCAGAAGGATTCAAGCTGTGATTTTGGCAAGAGGAGGTCACACTCGTTCTTAGATTTTTACATTTGTAACTTTATTTTATTAAAAAAAGTTTAAAAAGTCTTGTCTTTATTGCCGACCACTTCTTATTGTTTGGGCGTGTACATCGGTTTTAAAGAATCCATCGTTTTTTTTTTCTTTTAATTGCCCGAATTCACTTCACGCGCATTAATTTACACGATTATAAGTATACAGACTACGTCAAAGAAATAAATTTCATTTAATTAACTCAAATCGACCTTAGAACGTAAATTTCCTTAGGTGCCCGTTTTTTTTGCAAAAGAGTGTATTAACGAAACACTTGAAAATATTTCCAACTCCATCTGTACGAAAATGCAAAATTGCAAATTATGTGACGTCACACTAGGGAGGGGGGGAGTCTCACAAATGTGACCAGCTGTGACAGGGACGGAGGTCTAATAATCATGAAATTCGTGTGACGTAATTTATTATATATTTTAGTTTTTAATATTATAAGGGGCCTTATAATATTAAAAACTTGTGAAATAGTTGGAACTTCGACCACCAATATCTCAGTAACTAGAAGGTTGGCAGGAATAGTCCAAACCAAAACAAATATCACAATGACAGAGAGAACACGGGTCATTCAGCTTCGTTAAAGATCTTTTTACACCCCCTAGATAGCTTGTGTTTACTAACTGAATAATAAAACATGTCACTCACTATGCGCAGGCGCATCTAAGCTACAGCTCGCCCAGTGCGCGAGCGTGCGTATCGGTATCATGTTAGCGTTGTACTCGCAGTTGGGGTTCGTTAGCACACCACGTAGTAGCGGGATCAATTCCGGTGATCGGCCGCAGTATGGACCTGGGAAGAAAAGAAGATTGAGCTTTATTTCAATAGCCCGATAGTCTGACAACCAGTCTTATCAACGGTTATCGTATTACCCAGTACTAACTGGGCTGTGTAGGTCAGATAGGCAGTCGCTCCATGTAAAATACTGGTATTCAGCTGCATCCGGTTAGATTGGAAGCCGACCCCAACATAGTTGGGAAAAGGTTCGGCAGATGATTAGACAATACTATTCAAATGTCATAATGTCAAACGATGCAGGAACTTTTTACGAATCTAGCAATTTAAATATTTGGTAAAATCGTTAGTCTTATTGCTGATCGCCTAGCTCACAAACGCTACTCACCCAAAAACATTCGTTTCTGATCATAATCGTTGGCGTGGAGGTTGTCCCAAATGACTGGAGGTCGCCGCAGCACTTGAGTTATCTCCTCAATGGCTTCTGTTGTTAGCACCTTCGATATTACCTTGGGTCCTGGAAGGAATTGAGAATATTTGGAATAATTAACACAAGGTTTTTGTAAAGCACGGCTCCTAAGGTGAAGCGCCAGGTAGCCCCCGAAATTCAAATTTTCTTTAAAAATTTTCTTACGTTCTTTTGGAATTCGCACACGTCAGTGTTGGGTTGTATGTTGATTAAAATGTGATTCGCGAACGTAACAAACATGGCTTTACAGAGATATTATCATTAAAATCATCAAAACAACCCTCTAAGTTCAATTAATCCAATTGAATGAGTTTTTCATGAAATATTCATTGAATGGGGTCTATTCTTGTCCACAACAACTCTCTTTTTTTTACTCAAAAAAACAGATGAATCATAAGAGCGAAGAATATCTTCCTCACATACTAGACTGGACCGCGGTCCGCCTGTTGCTGACCGCTGCTCTAAGCGCTAGGTAAGCTACCTGTCAGTGCTTACGTAGCCAGACGGAAATTGCACCTTGCTTACTAACATTGTCACCCTAACATGAACCATGTTCATTAAATCTATTCTGTTACGTGAAGAAGAACTAAAACATACCAGTCCACATAATATCAATCTGCTGCGACAGCTTGGTCCCCAGCGTGTTGAGGTACTCGCTACTGTTGACGGATGGCACGGCGCGCGTGGAGCAGTACTGCGTGGGGCACAGGAGGAAGCGTGGGCAGCCTAGGTGTTGGTGGATCTCGTTTGTTACTGATACCTGGGGGAATGGAGGAAAGGGTTTTTTATTAGAATGTAAGCTAAACCTGCCTGTTCGAGGTACGGATGGTCAGCCATCCACCGACCGACCCCGGTCGTGTAACCCCAAGATCGATCCGCGCGGCTGTTATTATTTAGCCACGAGCCCTGGTATGTAGTGGTAATTACATTCATAAACGTATCGGGAATTGATGATTTGTTTATGGTTCCAAATTCAATATTTTGTTTTTTTTTTTGTTGTTAGATGACACAACTGTTTTCCATTTAGGCGCGGAGTTTCGAGTTGCATCTGTTATTTCGATGAAATGTAGTGCTGTTTTTAGTTAGAATGGACAAAAACATCGAACAAAGAGTTTGTGTTAAATTTTGCATCGCCAATGGAATTTCGTGTTCGGAGTCCCTGAACATGTTACAGAATGGTTACGGTGAATCGATTTTATCAAAAACACGTGCTTATGAGTACAAAGCGTTCAAAAGCGGTCGAGCTGTGATGGAAGATTTGCCTCGCCTATTTCCTAAACTCAAATTACCACTTCGTGGCACCCGTGTTCATTCGGTAGAAGACATAAAGGAGAATTCGCGGCGAGAACTGAACTCAATTCCGGAAAAAGCGTAGAGCTGCCTGTAACCATAGCAACTGCACATTCTTATCAACAAATATGCAACTGCAGATAACACATACACCAGCTAGGCTGTGCAGTGAGGCGAGCTAGTAATTTTGAAGGCCGTTAGCTCGACGTTAGCCACTTAGCTGTGTCTACAGTCACGGATGAGTTCCTACAAGATAGCTGTTGGATTTTAAAACTACTAATAAAATTAATATTGGTCGCTTTGCTGTGTTCTAGCTGTCAAACTGCTTAGATTTGTTAAGAATGAGATGTTTAGTAGTTTAAACAACAATACATGTAGTTTTAACAACAAATTAGTAGTTTTAACAACATCACATTCTATAGGTACTATTTATAATGTATTTGTAACAAATAGTTTTTTAACTTGTGGTCCATTCAGCCAGGTCGGGCAGTGACTATAGGCACACCTCTGCCTAACCCATTTGGAATTATAGGCGTGATATTACGATATGCTGTTATGAAAAATATATGAAACAGTAAATTTTCATGCCTTGCTGTAACAAAGTAGGTTTCTGCTTAGCCAAAATAGCACCAGCCCTTAACTTGAAAACATGAAATCAGTTTATTTTTTGTAAAACCAGGAGATTTTTTATAACAGGACTATAATAATGTATTATACTCACTTGTGCATGTGCGAAGCTCTGGAATATCTGTTTATCAGACTCGCTCATCTCTGGCTCAATGTCATCAAACAGGAGAGCGAAACATGTGCAGCCGAATTGGGACACCTTGAAAATAAAGAGGAAAGTCAGAATTTATTCAAACTAAACTACTTTAAACCGGAAGCTGATCAATATGACGTTAATAGGAAAACTTTACCGAAGAAAAAATAAAATGAATTTATTTCTTGAAGTGTGTTTGTTAGTTCATTAAAATCACAGGGAAACTGAATTCAATACAGTAATAAAGTTTCTAATAATCGTTTCACAGCAAAGTGAAAATAAATTAAACTTATTATTGGTATGAACCGTCATTATTAAGCATGTTTTATTATTGTTTGTTTTCCGAGGTACAGTGAAATCCAAACATGTAGCTTCCTCTAAAGCTACAAACAGAAGTTCCTATTGTACCTTCACAGACTTAAAATGGCCTTGTTATTTTAGCGGTCGCAAGCGCTACTGCTGAGCAAGAGGTCCTGGTGTTGATTCCTAGATTGGGTTTTTTCCTGGAAGGTCTCAGTAACAACCCCAGAGTCAGGATTTATGATCAGGCAAGAAGTTAAGTACAAACTTAAAGGAAAAGTATTTATTGTCTCGCACAGGTCAAAACAAAAAACAAAATGATTCAAGTAACAATAAAACTTACAGAACAAAATAAGACATTCATTAGACTAAAGTGGTCCTGTCCTATACGAGGCCAAAAGCAATGCCAAAAGCATCATCAAGCATCATGGTTGATGAGATGCTTTTGGACCAATTTAGACATGTTACATGTTAGTTAGACATAACATTTTCTTAACCGATTCCGTACGGATGATGCCGCACAGGCACCACCATGTAAATGTATTGCGTATGGCGTATGATGCCCGAGACGATACAAAACTAAAACATAAAAAACTCGGCTAAAACGATATTTGTATCACGGAATTTTTGTTCGATGCCAGGCACTAAAGATTGCTACAAAGACCTCCGCACGGAATCGGTTAATGTTACAGCACCAGCTGCAACATTAAAAAAAATGTCATGTCTTAAAAATAAGATACAATACCTGTTCCAATTTCCTTTTCAGTGTAGTAATTTCCTTCTGACTACTGTACGTTATATCAAGTCCCGGAGACAAAGCATAACAGAATATGATGCCCTGAGACTTCGCAGCCGTAATCAGAGAAGTAAGGTGTTCTGCTTCCTCTACGGTGTACAGTTCTCTCCAGTAAGCGCGGTGCTTGTAATCGTCTTTTGGTGCGTAGACGTACATGTCCATGCCCCATTTTTTTAGCCTGTGAATTTTGTAGTAATGTTTTTACAAATAAACTATAGAAAAGAAATCAGTTTTTTTTTGTTTCAATAGTGTTGGTGACATCATATTCTGTGCTAATGAAACCTAGCCCACTAGTAAAATTAATATAGAAACGAGATTGAAGTTATACAAGGAACCCCTACCATACATATTATAAATGAAAATGTTTGGTTAGAATCAATTCAAATATGTAAAACTAGGTCAGTCATCGAATTGGCTAGCCTTTTCTATCCTGATCCTATATCTATCAATAGATACATTTTTTCAACTGTTCCAGTAAGCCAAGCAAATAAAATCAATGAATTGAATTTAAGTATGTATTGTCTAGTGCATAGGTTCTCAACCTTTTATGGGCTACCAACCCATTTACAAGAAAAAAAAATTCCTATGCCCCTATGTAAGATAAACAGTTTAGACGGCTAGATAAATGTTTTTTCACGCAAATAGAGGTATTTAATAACTCCCCACATTTGCCTTTGGCTCCGCTACCGCCCCCATGAAAAGTTCCAGCGCCCACTAGGGGGCGTTACCGCTTCAGCGCCCACTAGAGGGTGCTAGCGCCCTTGTTAGGAACCTATGGACTCTAGTGTAACAGTGTAAGTGAATATGTGCATAGCATTAGTCACTCAATTAATGCAATTCCTTATGAAACATCACCCTCACATAGAATTTTAGTTGGAATGATATACTGAGTATGTGGTAATCTATAAGTTATGATCTAATCCTAAGCAGTAAATAAAAAGTAAAGTACTTGTGTTATTATTTATGTAGTTGTAATATTATCTATTACAACATCATAAGCCATGTTTACTAAGATAACATTAGTAAATAAATTCGCATAGAATGTCATTAAACTATGTGGTATTGGTAATGTTATATACTATACTATTCTATATACAATTCTAATGCGTGAATTTCATCAATGCAACTTTATGAACACTAATAATAGCATATATAAAATACTCAGGACCCGTCAGTTTTTTTTAATGAGCCATTTGTCCTGCTGCAGGGCAAAGGCCCCCTTCCCTCCTTGCACTTATCCCTATCTATATCTGTTATTGGCCAATCTTTCAGAAAAGAGTCAAGGTTGTCCCACTATCTCCTTCCCGAACTGCTGCATCATTGACATTATTGATTATTATTTCAAATTCCTCTCGCTTGAGCCACACAGCAGACACACTCATACGGTAAAAAAAAACGTAATATTCTTCTTTCCACCCACTCCATGTGTTGTGGACATCAAACATCATTGTTTTAGAATTTCATTCTCATCTCCGCTACATACAATCGTTTTGCATGAGAATGTTGAGATAGATGTGTGGAGTAACAAGAATGGATAAAGTAAGGAATGAGTATATTAAAGGAAGTTAAAAGTGGCGCCCGTTAGAGAAAAATTTTACGAAAGTCGTCTCTCTTGGTAAGGACATGTAATGAGGAGCGATGAAACACATGTTACTTAAAGAGTGATGGATATAAATGTTGATGGATGGAGAGAAAGAGGAAAGCCAAAGAAAGGATGGATGGATTGTGTGAGGAATGATATGAAAGAGAAAGGAGTAAGTAAATGATGCTGTGACGTCTAACAGGGGAGAATGGAAGAAGAAAATGTGTTGCACCGAACCAAAGTAGAATGTGAAAACAGACAACATTTTTAATAGCTATTATTTTAACCCATATACAATAAAACCCTTCCCAGTATTCAGGGATCTTCTTAAAAATAATTAAAGCAAACAGCTAATATCCCTAAAAACGGCCTACTTCGCACCAAATTGAATGGCTCAATTACGACAAAAACACATAGCGGAGACAGTTGTGAAGGTAGTTATTCTGCGAAACATTATTAAGGGCAACATGTCGGGGGTTCCCAAGTTCGTTGCTCCTCGAAATATGCAGAAGAATGGCAAGAAGATGATGATGACTTACAGCTTTTGAATGTGGTTTAGTTATAATATGATAAATAAATTTCTTTATTAGCACTTCCAAGGTACAAATATCTGTGTAGCTCTGACCCGTGTAATAAGAATTCCTGTATCACAAGAGCCAGACCTCTCAATATACACGGAACATATCAGAGAAGTGTGATAGCCAAAAAAATAATAGTACAGACATGTTGTACAATGTACAAAAATAATGAAGTTATTCAAAACAAAAAAAAAAAATAACAAAACAGAAATCAAAATTTATGTATATGAAAGACATTAAATTAATACTGCGCAAATCAAAATATGTATACGAAAGAAATTACATTAATACTGCATTCTTTACAATAGTAAACTGGTGTGGATGAGTCTGAATGACTTATTGCTGTGTAAAATATGCTGATTCAGTTTCATTAATAGTGATAGTTACTATTATTGTTGTTCCCTATCTCTCTCAAATCAGAATCAAACCTGCTTTTGTACACTTGAACCAACTCTATCATTGTTTTTGTGAACAATAAAGAACAACAATAGGTATTAAGGTCATTAAACTTTAATTTTCATAAAAGGAGAATGCTAGTTTAACAGCTAGTTTTTATGTTAAGAACAAGAAGACAGATATATTTTATAAAATTATCACATTAATGTACTTATTGTCATTAATTATTAGTGATCACAGCTTGACTATGACAAGTGAAAGTTTGCTTTCCATGTTACTTGTTTGTAACTTGTTTATGTATGTTATTTCTAGTATAATCTAGTCATATTATGATCTTGTTTTTTGATCTTTATAACAATTGAATAATTTTCTTATGGAATGTAACTAGGTTAAATGAGGGCATCCTCTAGATGCCCTCATTTACCTATTATTACTCCTTTAAGTTATTGCATTAAAAATAAAAATAACGAGTAACTATTGCTTATTAGTTACAAAAACAAACAACGTCACAGATACTAGAAATTAATTGAATAAATTATCCAAAATGTGAACATCTGCTGTTCACCACAACTCATCAAGATAATTAGGTTATGAAGAATACTCACTTTTGAAACAAATCTTTCCTTTGTTCAGTAGTCCACGGCCGTCCGTAAAAGCCTGTAATAGTGAAGCTTAGGTCATTCACTCCATTACAAACTTAGATGGAAGATGTATAACTACAACAAACGTATATCGCATACTTTCGCGTAAAAATAACAAAAATTACCTTCAACAACCCCGCATATAAAGTCCTTTCGATTAGAATTCGGTTCGTCCGGTGAAGTTTCAGTCATATTTACAAGTAAATTGACGATTTACACCACAAAATGTAACAGTCGGATCGACGGAATAAATTTCGCAGTTGTAACAAGATATTTACGCAATCGACACTGCCTCGCTAACAGACAGCGGCAGTGTAAATAACTGTATTATCAAATTCCTAAGTATAAAGCACCGGTTGACCCGTATCAGGCGTAAATTATTGAATTACTTTATTCCCGACAAGGAAATCTCTCGGAGATATAATGATGTGTCAAACTGATGAGTTCGTTTAGTGTCTGCTATAAAAGTTCAACAAAAAACTATTGAACTGGTCGTTTACTGACAAGATTGTCTTGAAAAATTCGAATAGCACACAATTCTTGATGAACGATTAATTGTGTATCTCGTAAGTATCGTATCTAAGCCTTGATTCCTTGAAATAAATTACAATCAAACTTTGGGGAAATAAAGATACGTGACCTAGTAAAAACTCTTTTATGGGAATGTTATCATCAATGAATGCGATCAGAAATAAAATAAAGGTTGTAACAGAAGGTGACACTGCTCTATTCAGTTTGTCTGCTCGTCCGCATTTATACCTTATTGGCAATAATAATAATAATCGGGGTCGTTTTTTATGTTTTGTCAAATTCGAAATTTTTTCACTTGATTGTTTACATTCGATTTCAAAATGTGGGTGCATGGTATAAAACTATCATAAGCGACTGACAACACTAAACTAGCGCGCCATTTTCAAATACAGGGTTCAAATAAAAAGCGCGGCTAATGCAAAAAGAAGACAACATGGAATTGAAGAATTGATTTATTAATTTTAGTTCACAATTTCATTTACAAAGCTATGCTATAATAATAATACTGACAGAGGTGACTGATAAGTGCAACATTACATCTAAAATTAATCTTTTTATTCACAGGGCCAGCTGGACAGACCAACAGCAACAGCACAAAAAGAATTTCAAAAATTCTCGTCAATGGAACATTAATCCTATAAAAGTGCTATTAGTTAATGACTAGATCATTGTAATACTGGAATATTGGCATATTTACTTATATATCTTATCAACTACAATAGTTATGTACAAACATTTTCACATAATTTTGTGGTATTTACAATAAATCGTTAATATTTTAAAATGGAAATATAAGACAAACTTAGAGCTAAGTAGGTGTATTTCACCAGTAAGTACTTACGGGTTACACAAATAGGTAAGCCGTATACGTGAGTATTCTTCAAAATGTTAGTAGATGGACGTAGTTTTTCATCGCATTTATGCAACAGTTAGATATAATATTATAAGTCAATGCAGGTAGATATAGCGCCACATAGTTCTTTTGGCGCATGGCTTTTGTTGGAACTTGCACGTGCTTACACCTACGTCCTGTCCTTTCAATACAATTTCACGAATGCTTACCAACAGCGCCTTCATGACAATATCATTCATACGCCAAGAGAACCATGCAGCGCTTTAAGTATGTCCCTCAGGTAGAGGCAACTTTTCAATGCCTTTTTCACGACATACTAACTTTTAGGGATTATTTAAAAAATTAAAGCCGCTAATAATAAAAACACAATTTCGAAAGTCTCTTATCTTCCACTGGAACAACACTTCGTTCCTTCGCAGTCGCAAAACCAGTTAGTTCAATAGTAGACAGCAGCGGGGAGGCCGCACCTCTGTAAGTGTCAGCCGAGCATTCCACCTGACATGTTGCCGTGGACCCTCATGTGGCGATTTAGGTTACCGGATTGAGAAAACCTGGGGAATAAAAGATATTGACTGTATTTAAACTATATACTGCCTAAAATAGTAGGTATACCTAAAGGCCTTCTTCTATTTGTGTTTTTTTACGAGTTTTTCCAATATTAAACTGAACGCAATGAGAATTCTTTATTAACGTCTGTTACTGATCAACTTTTAGGCATATGCCTAAACTAACAGCAGAGTCAGTTTAACACAGTTAGACAGTTGTTTCTCAGTTGACTTTATGCTGGATGTAGCCTAGCCCAATCTTGTAGGAATTGCCTTCAAAAGCATCATCTGAAGTTGTTTGAGGACGAAATACCTAACAACTCAGGTTGATAACTTGTTCTTACCTCAATAAACACAATTTACACTGGTAAGGTTTTTCTCCAGAGTGGATACGTAAATGTTTCGTCAGCGTTGAGCTGTCTGAGAACGCTTTTTTGCAAGATCTGCACCTGATACGAGAGAGGCAAAGATTAATACACTTTAGTCCCAGCCGGAGAGCTTGCAGTCATTCAGATTCAGTGTTACACAGTTGCGGATATCAGATAGATATCTGATATAGATATCAGATCTGGTTAGACTAGTAGCCGACCCCAACATGGTTGGGACAAGCTAGGCAGCTGGCAGATGACGATGATGATTCACTTTTAGTGAAACGAGTCACAATTAATAAAGTGAAGGCTTTAGTTGTGCCGTTTTCCTCCCAAGAAAATCGTGATCGAGTAAAAACGTTTTAAAACAAACAGTTATGCAAAGTTTATTTCGGGAACAACAAAAAGAAACTTGGTCTGAATCTTGGAAGTAAAAATATTCGAAACAAAGCAATGCTTGTTTTTGTAAGAGTCTGACGACTTCGTTTCTGGGCCATGTGCCGAAACCCACATTTATCGAATAGTGGAAAACTAATGGTTGACTAAAAGAAACAAGAATCTGTCTGTAGATTAAGGTAAGGTGAGGTAAGAGCATAATGGAAAAAAAGAACCGCTTACTGATATGGTCGTTCTCCAGAATGTGTCCTCATGTGTGTGGTGACACTAGAACTTTGGCTGAATCGACGATCACATATTGGACACCTATAGTGGAAGATAGAGGAAATATAATATTAGTTTAAACATTTCTCTTAATTTTATTGGCAAGACCCTATCAACCGCAGTGATGTCCAAGAATTTCACATTCGCAAAATTCATTCTGAGCCCAATCTTCTTCTTGGCGTATCAATAACAATCTAAATTGTGTCGGCACAGAACTGAGCCAACCCAATAAATCACCATCTCTGTAAAAGTTGTAAATAATTTTTGTTCGACGATTTTACCTGATTTTCCCTAACGAAACATTCAGACAAACTTATCTCTTTTCTCTTTGCAAACATTCACAACTTACCTAAACGGTTTCTGACCGGTATGCGTCCTAACATGTGCGGTCAAATTAGCAGCTTGCGAGAAGCTTTTGTTACAATCTCCACATCTATACGGCCTTTCTCCTGAATGTGTCCGAAGATGCGTCTTCAGCGTGCTAGGCCGGGCATAGGTTTTGCCGCAGATACGACAGAGGTTGGGCTTCTGTTCGTCATCTTCTGAACAGTTGCTTAGGGCTCCAACCTGGGTAGAAATCGTAACCATTATTAGCCCATCAGTAATGCAAGCAAAATTTACATTGTATAAATATCAATGCCCAAAAGGTTACAAAATGAATTCAGCTCCCGCATTCACAACGCTTCGATTCGATTTCGATTTCGGAGAGTCGTATGTCTATCTTTTTTTGGCATTACGAAAACGAGCGAAATAGACATATGACTTTACGAAATCGAATGAAAGCGTTGTGAATTACAGCATTGCATTGAAGCGTTGTGATGATGCGGGCAGTTCATGATTCAGTGTATAATTTAACCGGTTATTGAAAAAAAATCTGCTGTTTCCTACAAAAGTGGCATCTACACTGTCAAAATGTGGCGGCGATTTCATTTACACTCTGTATTAGGTAGGCAAAATCTTTCGGATTGAATTAGTATTAAAACGTCTTATTTAAGAAGTGAGGTAGGTTGCAGCTGCAATAATTGTGTTAGTTACTTCGAAATTAAAGTCTTATATTAACCTATATTACATAGCTCGTATTTGGCTAAGCGTTATTCCTAACCACAAATACAAGACAGAGGGCAGGAACTTGTCTAAGCATGGGCTAATGGACTTCGTACAAAAAGATAAAAATATATTTTATAGGTGACATATAACAGAGTGTATTTACATTTAGGTCCTAAATAAAAACAACGCATCGTTATATTACTCACCGGAACTTTCCCCGAAGAATTAATACACGCAGCATACCCATACTCTTGCGGATGCTGATGCATCTGTCCCTGATTCAGGATATACCCGTTCCCCATATTCTGTTCCTTCTGCGTCTCCTGAGCATATAGCTTCGGAGGTGGCCTCTTCATACTCTGACCTAAGCCTTTCTGGTTGGAACAGTTAGGTTTCTGCTGGAATAAGGAGTAGTTCGGGTTTGGTTTTTGAGGATTCTGCAGCAGTGGTTTGAAGGTTGAGGTGGCAGTGATCAAAGGGTCGCTCTGGTTAGGTGTTCTGAAGTCTGCGGTAAAGGAGTAGGTTGCTGAAGGGTAGGTGGATGAGCTGATCACGTTTTGAGTTTGTGGGTAGACCACGTTGACTGAGGGCGTTGAGGCGTTCTGGTTCCATTGCATCTGCAGAAGAATTAAAATGATTTTAAAGCCATCCGTAATGACCTTCCTAACTTTGACGGATGATTGCGATAACATACCTAATAGAGGTAGCAAAAAAGTAGGTCATTTAAGGCAGTTTAGTTTAAGATTGAAAATGGTTATTTCTATTTACAGGAATGTACTTATACAAGGTGGAAGGGACACCGAAACGGTACGGAACCTAAAACAGTAACCACGTATTGAATGAATCCCTGAAATATAAATATTTCGCCGGTTTTTAAAATAAAATCAGCTGTGTCCTACAAAACTGCAATAGGTACCTACACGGTCAAAATGTATGGAACGGCTGATTATTTTAAAAAAATCTGATGAAAAATTTCCATGTGTGTGTTCGGCTGCATCGGTGTCCCTTCCATTTTGTATTGTAGGTAAGTAGGTAAACAAAAATTATTACATTCAGAATTCAGAAAATACTTGGCATTGTAACTTTACAGACTATGCGTCGATCAAGCAATTCCTGACTCATCATTATCTTCTTGCACTTGTCCCGTGTTATATAGGGCCGGCGCAACACGTTTTTATTATAAGCTTTTATTTAACTTGCCTTGCTAGTTAGTTAAAAAGTATTGGTGAAATCCTGCTTAAAAGCTTATTTTCTACAAGTGCTTCAAAATAAGAAACTTCTTCATACTCGGAACTAGAAGCCTCTTAGGTTGAAGCTTATTGTGTATACTTAGATCACTTCAAGGCAAGCGTGCACTATCGTCGACCGGATCAACATTTAAATGTTACCTGCCTTTAGAGTATATATGTTCTGTGGTTACCTGAGAGCACAGCTGCTCGGGCGGACAGCCATGCATGGTCATGTTCATGGACACGTTGACGCTCATGGTGGGGAACAGCGGCGCGCCGCCGTAGTGCTCGTAGTAGGGGTAGCCGCCGTTGTTCACCATCATCTACATGAAACAAAGAAACGAAATAAAGTTTGACCCTGGCTATGGTACACAATTCCCATACAGCATGTATTAGAAAGGTATGGTCATATTTTCAAGATGTGATTCAGCCAAGGGCGTCTCCAGGTTTTTGATTGAAGGATGAGCAAAAAAAAAACTGATTTGTAAAGGGCGGTTTGAGATCAGCGTATTTTCGGCGCGTACCTGTAAAGATCGTTTTTGGAAGCGCGCCTTTTGCCACACGCGCAACTCGTTGGCGCTTACACAAAGAGATTATAGTTTTGAAATGTCTGGCACAAATTGATATAACTATGAAATAACGTTACGAGCATAATAAAAATCTATACCTATATTTAAGCTTCCTGGTTAGTTGTATTAAGAAAAACTCGATCAGATTAGCAGCAATAACATCGTTTCCACATTTTTCTATTTGTGATTGTGTATCAAGGTTTAGCAAGCGTGTAGATAGATCAAGAACAGTGTTTATTACTTCTAATCAATTTGCCAGTTTCGTTTAAGAAAACCTTGGAAAATGTTTTACCAGCTGTTTGTGAACAAATAACTGCATTTAATTTCTTGTTTCATCCTTACAATATATTTAATATATTTTTTATCCGATTAAAAATGAAAATTACAATAACTGGTATCAATCGGCGACAGTGGGTGGCGAAAGCTTAGCTTCGAAACAATACACAAGTCATATTTGATTATCTTCGAAGCCCCCAGTTCCTTTAAACTGTAACAAATATAATTATGTGAAATCATAATTCAAAAGAAGACTTTCACATAAAAATGGAAACGACGCAGTTACAGCCTGCTGTATCGCATTCGCTTTCATAGTAGAGACTGGCTAACAAAAACCGATATTTCTAAAATATATGTACTCGAACCTAGCTCTGGAAATATTATTTTTGACAATTTTCACTTCCATAATACGCCACGACTCAACGTCCGCCGCCGCCAATCGGTCGCTTAACGGGCACCGCCCGACGGCTTATCATTATTGATGATTACCTATTTAATAGTTATTTGTTATACAAGAGTGCAAAGTTGCTTTTTAACCGCGTGTTCAATTTTGATGACCGAGCAAGCGAAGGATTCTAAAATTGAATCACGAGCGCAGCGAGTGATTCAAAATTAGAATCCTGAGCGTTAGCGAGGGAATCAAAAGAGCACGAGGTGAAAAATCTTTGCACTCGAGTGCAACACGTAACTTTTCATTCCACCTCAGCGAGGAAATGACTAAATGCAAAAAAAAAAACGTTTACAATCACAAGATAGGTACACTTTTATTTCAGTTTAGGTATTAATTACTACATTATGACATGAAGTATTACAGAATAATCTTTAAATTATAACAAAATAATACTAAGGTATAATTAAGAAAATTTTAAAGTAACGTTGCTACAGTTATTTAAATTGAGTGTAATATTTTTGTTTGGTACTGTAATATTGGTGTTAGTCACTTGTGTACTGTTTTTCGGTAAACTATCTGTCATACTTAATAGTTGTACCGATTCATCGGATTCCCTTGGCGTGAATGTTGGAGAGAGAGGGAGATGGTTAGGTGTTTCATAACGGCTTATTTTTGATGTAGAAGGGCCAGTCCAAGGATCCGATTGAGGCTCTTTCAGTGTAATGGCTCCTACGATGCCTTCACATATTTTAGACTTATTTTGGATGGAATCCTCTATGTATCCCTCTACAACTGCATTGGACTTCCAGCCTCCGTGGCGCTTAAGGGACAGGAGATCAGCTCCGGAATCAGCCAAAAGTGTGGCTGAAGTTCGTCGGAAACAATGACCCGTGTACAACAGGGGTTCTGGAAGTTCAAGAAATGTTGCTATTTCTCGTGGGATACTGCCAATTTTATTAGTACCCATAGGCTGTCTAACACACTTTCCATTGCGATACTGTAGAAAAAATCGATTGATTGGAGTGTTAGGCGGGCGTAAGGCTTGATATTTCTCAACAATCGTTACGTATTCCTTGCGAATGACGAAGTTGCGGTCTCTTTTTGTCTTTGTATTAGGTAAATTAATTAATAGTAAGTCATCTGAATGTTTCTCAATGTTTTTGACATTAAGTTGTGTTAGTTCATTAGTTCGACATGCTCCGTTTATTCCAATAATAAGAACAACCTGTAACGTAAAGAGTATTGTAGTAGATAAATGAATAAAATTGATATGAACGCATAATTATGCCTATCAACATCTACTAAGTATACTATTTAATTGAGATTAATATACTTAAGTAGATACTGAATGTGCAACTGACTTACTTTTGCCGCCAAATATACGGAATCGGGTGCTTCGTTAAGAAACTTTTCAATATCAGATACTGTGAAAACCTTCGATTTTTTTGGTTGATGACCAGATGAGGCTCTTTTTAAAAATGCCACTAATTTAGGATAGGTAGGTATCGATATGTTTGTCTTTTTTCATCTTTATTGTTGCTTTTAGCATCGAATACGTACTCCATAGAGTGCTTGCTTTCTTGTTCTCGGATAATTCTATAAAATATGCCAGCAAAACGTTTTCTGAGAAAGTTTTGGCTCCTTTTGCTAGTCGCCACGTGTTGAACATATCGTACTGTTTTAAATACTTCTCGCGTGATTGTTGAGGGAGAAAGCTCATTTGCGCATTATTAACAGTTTCAGTCAATTCTGTTGGCGTCAAGCAAACTAACTCGTCGCTAGAATCACTCATTTTAGTTTTTTCATTTGTTTTCAAGTTTCTTGTTTTTAATATAAGGTTTAACAATGACGTGAAAAAATGCCGCGTAAAGAACCGCGTACAAAGCAAATTGAAAAAAGAACACCAAGAAGGTTCCGAGTCTGAGTTTTTAACAAATTAAAAAAAAGTTGTATGATATATTCGGCACCATAGAGGTAGCAGTAAATAGGTTTTAATGTTTTTTTTAATTCACAAACTTAGTGCACACGATGTTCTAAATTCAATTTACTTTATCCTCTAGAGAATAAAAACGGCTTTTCCACTCAGATATTGAAGATTAAAAATACTCTTTCCGAGATGGTGGGATGAAATGTATTTTTTTCTATAGGCCTCAGTTTCCTGATAATAAAAGGATTTGATTTGATTATTGGTTTCCAATACAATACAAAAAATACCTTAATTTTTCAGAGTAAAAATTTTATAGCATATAACTTAAGTTCCTACTACACGTATCTTCAACAGAGAATGTAAGTTGAGGGGATAACCGGATAAGGGAAAAGTAATAAATCTGCATGCAATCAAATAGAACTGTTTGTTTGAAAAATAATAAATTTATTTTTTTCATCGAATACAACATGTACGTACGTAGCGGCGTAGCCTTGTACTATTATGTATTCTGTGGCGTAGCTAAGAAAAATGAAAAGCCTTGCTACGAGACTACCCACTACGCGCTGTGCTACGAACGGTCTCTACGGCGTAGCCCAGCGTAGCACACACTTCTTAGAAAAATCCAAAGGTGATCAAAACGAGCGGAAAGGACTCTGGAGTTTAACGGACATTGTATTTTAATATCTGATCTGTCAAAATCCGGTGTCCACAGACAGTCAACATTTCGGTCCGTTCGGTTTGACCACACATCCAAAGGTGGCAGGGATGCCGACGCCGCGACGCTAAAATGGTTACCACGTACTCAATACATTATTCTGAACCCCCACGTAGAAATTGTTCATCGGTAATTAAAAAAAAAACAGCTGTTCCATCCATTTCGACCGTGTTGCAGTTTTGTAGGAAACAGCTGTTTTTTTTTATTACTAATGAAAAAATTGTATGTTCAAAATGATGAACTTAATACGCGGTCAACATCGACGGGCCTCCACCTGTATTGTAGTCATTATTTGAGGAACATACAACTCTAACTTCTACGACTGTTTTTCAATACGAAATACCACGTGTTTGCCACAGAAAAAAAGTCTAAAAGAATGCCTATAATATTCGCGTTAAAAGTCGCGTGACAAAATTAATAGTATTTCTACATTTACGTACGTACGTAAATGTAGAAATACTTCTTTTATCACTCATGCAAGAATGAAGAATTGAAGACAGACAACTTCCTTTGTCCCCGACTCACTTGGCAAACTACAATAGCTCAAGTAATCATGTTCTGGCACTCTTAAAGCATATTATTATAGAACCCGCTCACTTTTCGCAGGAAATGACAACACAGAGATATTAACCGTTCGGTTATTTTGGCTAACGAAGGCAACTTTATTTTTCAATATAAGATGAAGATCTCGTATCTCTTGATTTGAAAAATATGTTAATTGATAGTCCTATACAATGTAACAAGGTCAAATTACATAACATACGCTTGCAATTCCCGAAGGGCTAGACAGAGGTGTACCTAATAGTACACCCACATTTCGCCAGTTATGTTTAAGTCCCATGTAACAGAGGGCGAGCCTATTTATTGCCTTCAACCGGGCACAAATCCAGACTCCGCGGCTGCTACTGAGAAATTCCTGATGGAAAAACCCAATAACACTTTGCCCGACCCGGGAATCGAATCCAGGACCTCATGATCAGCAGTCACGATTGCCTCCATTAGGCCAACGAGGCACTCGAATTAAATTTGTCACCAGTTTATTTTATTTGACGCTGTAAGAGATATAGGAACAAAGTGTAGATACATTGACGCGCAAACTGCTATCATAAATTCAATACATAATAAGACCCAGTAGGGCCACGTACGTTTTATTTATCATCGGATATTTTACTTTAATTAAATGAAAAGAAAAAAAAATGGTTTATCTATCAACATTGAACACGTCTACAAAGTTTCGCGTCCGTGCTATTAACCGTTGAGTAGTTCTCTCTCGAAGAGATAATCCTGGCTGCAGGATCAACTCATGCCTGTCATAAAAATGTACTGTCATCAGAAATCAGAACCAAAAGTTTGTGCAAAATTTCAGCTCAATCGTTTGGGGGGAACTGGTTTGAAATTCAGTTGCAAGATTTGACCAATTTAAAAAGCTTAATAAAAGAAAATCTTCAGTTGAAGCGTCTAGAATCAATGGATAAATAAATAAATGGATGGTAACAGTTTGCACGTCAATTTTCCCTTACACCTTGCGTAAATGTCTCCTGAAAAAGGCTGCTTGATCCAAAGCATCTTTTTTGCTCTAGATAGGTTTGCTAGGAAGAGATCTGAAGATTCAGAATCTCATTTTAGCCAATAATAAGTTCCGCGCCGTTTTACTGTTTTTCGAGATTATTGAACTTTATAGACGTTATCATTAAAACATGAAAAAAATAAATAGTTAATATTTAACGGGAAGCGACAGTCAGCTAAGGCAAATTAGAAATAAAACAACCGTTATTATTCCATCAAAATTCTAATTTCAATAAATCCTGCGAAGCCAAACCAAAACGTTCATAAAGGGAAGCCGGCAATAATCCAAGATGCCATATTAATTACAATTATTTCATATCGAAACCCTCGAAGGGCGGAACACCGTTTCCACGGTTTTCCATACAAAATTTTCCCTCCAAACACCCCTTTTGTTAGACAGAAACGACAAAGCAACATCCTTCAGGCTAGAGTGAGATGTAAAACCAATCCTTGGAGTTGAACAGCGAGATGTATACTCATCCTTGTTTCGCTAATCGGGTGGTAGGTGAGAGAAAAAGAGATGGTTATACCTGTGGGTGTACAGCCTCGGAAGCACAGTCGCCGTGGACGACGGCGTGCTTTAGCGAGAGGAGGACGTCGGCCGCGTCCCCCCCTCCCCTCTCCCTGCATTCCCCCGCTCCGCTCCTGTTTGAATAAAGTGATGTGTTGAATTGCAGGATGCAATTTATTAAACTTAGATTAGGTAACTGTCACAATGTTGACTATTGAAAAGCAGAAAATAATGATGATGTGGAAGTTAGCTATTTTGTTACTTATGTAATAAATCCTAAAACTTTATTCACTTTAAAACTGTAAATGTACATAATAAAATGTGAAATTAGCACAGTATCGTTAAGGGAATCACACAATAAACAAGAGTTAAATAGCAAAAAATATTCAGCTTTTTGAGGTCACTGTACCTACATTTTTAAACACTTCTTTAATAGAGAACATAAATACTCATAATTATTAGAAATCTAAATTTATTAAACAGGTTATCTTACATTGCTCCAAAACCACAAAGTATCACACAGTAGTCAGTACCTAATTTGTTTTTATGACGTCATATCTTCGAAAATACTAATATTTTGACTACTGTTCTATTTTAAAAGCCATATCCAATGGTATAAGTATGTATATCGCAGGTTGCTATAGCGAATGTACAATCAAATAAATATTTGTGATATATTTATGGGTCCGTAGGCCCACCCTTCCATAGGAACAGTTTCCATACCATCGGATAAAGCTTAGATTAGGTTCAATATTTATGTTATAAACTACGGTACGTCTACAAGGTGTTGTTTTGCAACCTCGTCAAAATTCAGGAGGTTGTCGTAGAAGACGTAAATAATCAATAAAAAATACGGTACCTGGTCAATAATAATTAACGCTGCTTTTTTTAATTGTTTTAATTTGACACTATTTCAGAATGAAGCCCTTTTCTAAAGAGGAGAATCACCCGTTTATCGAATAAACGTCTGTGTTTGTTTGTGTGTGTGAAAGCGCGGTTATAAGGCTAGTATTAGACGGGCCGCGTTTTAATACGGGTGGTGTACACTTATCGATTTCCGATATTAAGAAAAAAATATAAAAAAATACCTACCCATTTTATTATTGATTCGGGTCGAGAATCATTAGCATAGTTACTTCCTTGAATTTGACGAGGATGCAAAGCAACACCTTGTATAACTCGGAACACACAGACAGTTGACCTTGGTCGTGATAGGAACTTATGTTGTCAGCTTAAAATTGCCTGTCCACCCGTTTGTGAGCAAGTTATTTCTATTGGGGGGTTGGCCCAAAACGATGAATGGATTAACTCTTACCCTGATGTCTATAGTCAAGTTAAAATAATTACTTGAGCTTAAGATACTTATGCAGCCATTTTTACGCAATAGACAAGAATTTGAACGAAGTAAGAAACGTCAAAGTAAGCAAAGCTAAGAATTCTAACTTTTGTCAGTTCTAACTTCAAACAACTAAGTACTAAACTAAAGAATACGGGGTGGAAGGGACACCGAAAAACGGAAACCACATACTCAGTACATCATTCTGAAACCTCCACATAGAAAGAAAAAATCTGCTGTTCCGTACATTTTGACCGTGTAGTTATTGCACTTTTGTAGGAAACAGCAGATTTTTTTTCAGATAAAATAATAATAATACCAGCCTGTAACTGTCCCACGACTGGGCAAAGGCCTCTTCTCATACAGAGAAGGCACGAGCATTGATCACCACGCTTGCTCAAGACGGGTTGGCGATTCCAGACTTATATTAATTATAAGTCCAGGTTTCCTCACGATGTTTCCCTTCACCGATGTCTGTGATGTCCAAGATAAACTTAGAAAAGTACATATGAATTGACAAACTCACATTGGTACTTGCCTGATTCGTGATGACTCAGAAGTTAAGACCTCGCCTCTCATGCATGAGGTTGTGGGTTCAAATCCGGGCAAGTACCAATGTGAGTTGTTTTAATAACCGACGAAAAAATTATAATTATGTGGGGTTCAGAATGATGTACTGAGTATGTGGTTTCCTTTTTCGCGTCGGTGTCCCTTCCACCCCGTATATAAATCGTATCTTAAATTATTACTTTTACTCAAGTAGGTAATCACTTCACACACTACTACTAAGTACTAGTAGATTGGTATTTTTGGAGTAGGTATTAAAAGCCTTGTTAATTGACATTGCGAATCTAGAGGAACTTTTTGGAAACTGTATGTTTTTGTATTTAGTAGAAAAGATTCAACCTAATTTTTTAAACAAAAGAAGGCGGAAATAACGATCGACTACAATCAAGCACAAAATAATGACTAAAAAACTAGTATAGACTTTCAGCGTAAAGCACAAGGTTATTTTAATAGATTTTCTTAAGTCTGACTAGCAGTCTCACCAAAGGGTATCGTATTACCCTGTACTAACTGGGTTTTGGAAGGCGGTTAAGATACGCATCGCTCCATGTAAAATATTGGGATTCAGCTGCAACCGGTTAGATATGAAGCCGACCCCAACATAGTTGGAAAAGGCTAGGCAGATGATGATTATTCGTTTAGGATCTCCTTATTGTTGCAGTTTTCTACAGTGTATTAGACACACTCACACCAGCTCACCCACATACCAATGTTTTGAAACAATTTATTTTTGTATTATTACTGTAATTCTCTTTGCAATTGATTATATATAATTTAATTGTAATTTTCATTATATTTGTAATTTGATTTTGTCTTTAAAAAAAAAAATCAATTACTTAATTTGATTGTCGTTTAATTTCAATTTTATTTTAATTTGTTTATATTTGATTTTACTTCAGTTAATTTGATTTTATTTTGGATTTTGAATTTAATTGTAATTTGATATTTGATTATTTTTTATTTATAATTTATTTTTCATGTAAATATTTATGACATTTTGTATTTTTTTGTTATGGAAGAGCGGAGTCTCCTAACACAGGCATTCTATGCTTAAAAGGAGGCTCCAATCACTAATACTCGTAGTATCAATCGATTGGAAATGAAAATAAATTATTTTGATTTTTTTGATTTTTGATTAGACATCAACGAACGCCTGTCTCTAGGCTTTTAAGCCAACGAGAAAATTTTGATAATTCTTTGTAAGCTAGTATTTAATTTTGGAAACCACGTGCACCAGGTGCAGTTCGTCCTTATGGAAATTAAATTGTTGTAAACCTTAATCTAATTGTAACCAAAAAAATCGATGGCAAGGGCTCGTGGCTGTGCTCTTGCAAGATGCAAAACAACTAAGTACCTAATTCTTCTGTTGATTCAATCTAAGCTATGCTCATTGCATAATACCTAGTACAGGGTGCCGAAAGCTACTGTGGACCTTTGAGATTACGAATTCAATTGAATATTCTATTGTTGGTGTCCCACAGAACCTCTACGGAAATACTTAATTCTTCATACATTAAGTAATCCTAAAAAATTGAACTTGTATCCCGAGCATGGTTAGAAAGGGAACAGCAATGGAAGCTCCATTAAGCGCACAGTGATTTGTGTGAACATTGTGTTGTACCACAGAATTCATAATAGTTGGTTGCACTTACAAGCAATGTACACACACATTTGTGCCCTACGTCGGTGACTATAGTTTCTACTGAGATATTCCGCCATGACCGCAACCGGAATTCCGGACTATTCCTATCCGACGAAAAAAAGGAAATGGTTTTCAAGTGTACACATGTGTTTATTTTTGTATGTACAATTTGCGCTTAGCCTTCACTGAGTGTTCCGATTTTAATTCCATTGGGGAGGGTATGCCTCGCAATTGATCCTATTTAAAATTGTGTTTAAAACTAAAGAACTCAAACTCAAAGCATTTACTTCAATTAGACCATTACAGGCACTTTTGAATGTCAAAACACAAAAAAAAAACTAAGCTACAGTCCCAGTCACAGGGCATAATAACTTGTGAAAGTACTGCTGTTGCCTGTAAAGCGTGGAACTCTATGGAAAAAATGGGCAAGAAACTCCATGGACACTCTTTTAAATCAATATATTGTTACAAAATCTTGGTTACATCATTCATGTCGAGATTATACATAGATATATGTGCGTGTGTGAGAACGATGAAGACAAACGTGCAGGTTAAGAACGTACCTGTATCCCGAGCATGGTGAGAAGGGGAACAGCGACGGCAGCGGCTCCAGATCTAGCGGGGGCAGCGAGAAGGACCCCATGTCGTCCGGCGGCCACGCCTCGTCCGGGGACAGCGCTGAGCAAGCGATGGTATCGCTTAAGGCGTTTAGCTCTTCGCCATTTTCTGGACAGCAGTTCTCGTTTTCCTGCTGTAAGGAGACGTTGTAGTTTAGTATAAAAGTTGTCAAAATTTTGAAGACCAGTGCGGATTGGTGGATATGATGGTGAGATATCCACCGCACTGGCCCCAGTATTGGATTACGGCCCAGTCTCTCTAGCAGAGTTGTTTTCTGGTATTCCGGATGCAGGATCATTGTAAGAGTTCTAGGACTCGTATTCTGTTAATTATGCTTAAGGTTACCTTTCCATCCGAGGTGAGCTTAGCGATGGATGTGCATGACATGAACCAATATTCAGATACTGAGATTCTATATATGAAGTCATATTTATTTAAATTAGGCTGAAAATCAGCATTTATTAAGATGGTCTCCTAAAAGACCCGCCCTTCGTACTTCGTAGCGTTTTAGCATAGGATAAGAAAGTCGTGACAAAATCACCGGCAACAGATTTGTATGTTCAGCTGGTCGCCGATTCAAAGCATATATTGGTCAATATATGCTTTGAATCGGCAAAAGGGTAGACGAAGCTTAGTTTTAAACATATGCGCAACACACATCTTCACAGCACATCTTACCCTCTCCGCTAAACCACTACTGCTGGAAGACCATCACTTCTGCTGCTTTCTTCAGCGGTTGGAAATATAATATACACTTAGATAACCAAAAAATCTTGGGGAAAAAGCCTGAGCATAGCGGACACAGATACCTTACTAATGTCTTTTCGTTTCTAGTTTTAAATCGAAAACATGCTTAAGATATCGTTCTTGAATACGTAATAAGTTGTTATAGTATTCCTTGTATTTATTCGCTTGCTGCGTGTTTGCAAATAGATAGCATATTCTTTATTATGTACATTGTACACCATACAAATTTAAATCAACGTAAAAGAAAACATTTCACATCGGGTGACACAATGGGCGGTCTTATCGCTAAAAGCAATATTCTCAAGACAACCTTTGGATGGATTAGGATGGAAGAGGGAGAAACAATACTGCAGGTAGTCGTAATGGAAGGGAGAGATCGTTAATTCGTACATATTGACGTGGTTATATCTTTTTGGCGAAATTATGTTACTTATAGGAGGAGGCCTGTGTCTGTACGAGCACTGGAAACGTTATAGGTCAAATATGATAACAAACAATGAAATAGACAAGCAACAGCTTTGTTACAATAAATATCCTAACTTTTTGTCGTAGTTGAAATTGCACTTTATGCAGATTCTGGCCTTGGTGATTCCTAAACAGAGTCAAATAAAGGTTTCGAAAGGTTGTAAGAGTTAGTTCCAATACAACCATATAGGCAGCAAGTTCAACCTTTCTGTGATCTAGAGTCTTTAAAAGATCTTTCCTGGAGTGCGGAGCTCTTGTGTCCGATAAAAAACGAGGAATATTTAAAAATCATACGAAGGGTAGATAAGACAAGATGTTTTTACAAATTAAAATCATATTTCATATTTTTTAGTTTAATTTAGGTTCAGTTTAGTTACGAATTGGAATGTCTCTGCTATATTCACCTTGGCTGTCAACAATCGATTATGTTATTGATAATAATGACTATTATAATTTTGATCGTTTTCAACATGTCGCCCAACGTGGGACTATAATTATTAATTAAAAACTCACGATTATAAACCAAAAATCTTGACAAATCTTTGCCAATTTAATCTTATATTATGAAGAAACGTTTGCGTTCTATTTAAGAACATATTTAATGATTAAATTATACATTGTCATGTTATCCTATATTTCTTATGAAATTGGCACCCAACGTGGGATCAAGAATTGAAATTTAAAAAAAACACTTTACATTCGACTAAACCTATCAATCATTTAATATTACCTATATTATGTTTTTGTTTGAATTCGAGATGACGATGTTTTCAAGTTTTCTTATGAACAATTTGAATTGAGTTTAGTTTGTCCCACGTTGGGCGCCAGTGCGCCCAACGGCGCCCAACGGCGGACAAACTAAACTCAATTTTATAGTACGGAAAAGTTAACAAAAATAGCATATTTTCCCAATTTAGTTCAAGATAGTTGTAACGATAATCACTACCAGCTTTCACAGTTTCACCGCCTTCACCGTTAACCCTCTACACTTAAAAATCACACAATAACCAGAATTGTTTTCAACACACCTGACAGCACTCTTCCGGGAACTCTCTCAAGGAGTTCTCGACGCAGGTACACTGTAGAGGATCGCAGCAAAGCCCGTGGTCTGCCGGGCAATACTCGACCAACCCGAATTGCGGGTTGTTCGGGACGTAGCAATCCATCGCCCCGCCTCTTTGCGCGCATCTCTATAGCGCAGGGGCGGAGATTTCTCTCATTGTTTGACAATCAGTTGCTCAGTTTCCGTCGCTTGTAGTCGCGGGTTGGCATGCTGGAATGTTATAGGTTAGGTTTAGTTACACATCTGATAAAGAGGTATTGAAATTTGATAATGCAATTATTTATACTGAAATGTATTTTGATACTGAAATGGGTACGTAGCTTAATATAGAAAAATAATTGGGACACAGGTATTATTTGTACAAACCTACTTAGCCGGAAAATTAAAATAAACCTTGTGCTATTTTTGAGGAAAGCCAATTTTTTTCATCTTTGTATTTTATTATACTTTACATTACACTAATTCTAGTGTTTTCGAATACTACCTACTCTTGCACTGCTGTACCTATCTATTACAAGATTAACTTCCATTAGTTGCAACTTTGAAAAATAATAGTTACTTTCGGCTGTTTACCGGCGCGGCAACGGCTTTCTTGCCGTCGGCTTTAGTAATACATATCTAACCACGTTGTTTTCTATCTTCTTAATTTAATAGCTAATGAGGTTAAATAAACATGTTTAATCAGAGGGCAATTCTCATTCCTATCTAAATAATTTCTCTCTGCATCCCAGAGCTTGATAGACCATTTTCATGTAATTAATTTTGATAAGGAGATTTCCTGCAGTATCCTCCGCGTCATTACCTACACCTTATGTTGTAATGAGTACATACCATTTTAAGAGAGAGCACAACTTAACTGTCTGATTTTTATCGTGACTAGTGATAGATTGAAAAAATAAATGTCAGCATCAAATGAGAGACTGAAGACCTGTAAGCAGCTGAATTTTGGGAAGTATATAAAAGCAGGAAGATCATAAGAATAGTACTGTACAATTTAAGCGGAAGAAACGCAATTGACTTTCTATTATAGACGACGAACAATCGAACTATACATAGACGATATTTTGCGACATTGTAAGGTATTTGAATAGCTTAACACACGAAGGTACCTACTATACTTAAAACACCTCTATAGGAGCTCATCGGCAACCGTATCGATTTCCACTTTAATATTTTTTACCACAAGATTGCTACTGTTACCGTAACCAGAACACGAATAAAACCTCATTCTTAGGTTCATCTCTTTTACGATCAGTGACACCCGTATCTATTAACAAATCAAAGTGTTAACTTCTGTAAATGTAATTTTTTATGATACGATTTTTATTACGTAGTTTAATAATATTGCTTGAAGTTAGAATTGTAAAAAGCTAGAATTCTTAGCCTTGCTTTCTTTGACGGTTCTTACTTCGTTTAAATTCTAGTCTATTGCATAAAAAAAAATCACAAGTAATATTACTTAAGCTCAAGTAATTACTTTAACTTGACTATAGATATGGGTTTAAATATTCTGGGTAGGATTATTGTTTTTCAAAATGGCTCGATAAGTGGCAATTGTTTTCAGAGCGTTCCCTTTTTCTACAACTAATGTCAATTGGAATTACTTAAGCTTTTCAATTTACTGCGTAGGTATGTCAATTACATTTTTGACTTTCTCATCATCATCATCACTGATAGAACGTCACCTTATATTTTCCCGTTGGGTCAGAGTTCTCTCTTACAAAATGTTAAATTCCTATACATTTCCTACTTGGATCCATCATTATTTATTACTCTCCTCCTGCCCTTATCCCAATTTATTTGGGGTCGGCGCAACATGTCTTCTTCTTCCATACTTCTCTATTACTCGTCATCTCATCAGCCTATCACTTGGTTTCTAAGTTTGAAATGTGTTTGTTTTTAAACGACTTCAAAAAAAGGCGGAGGTTCTCAATTCGGTTGTATATTTTTTTTTTGTGTTTGTTACCTCATATCTTCGTCATTTATGAACCGATTTGAAAAAATCTTCTTTCATCTGAATGGATCTACTTCCCGATTGTTCCCATAGAAATTTCATCAAAATCGGTTCAGTAGTTTGGTTTTAAATCACAATAGCTGGAAAAAATATGTCATCCAAGTAAAAGAAATTGCGAAATTTATACTTGGCAAGGATTTTTGTGTGATGCGATAACTAAAAATGGTAAAATAAAAACGTTTTTGCAAAAAAATCACCGTCTTCCAAAAAAAAGTGGAAAATAACTTTACTTTCGGAAGTCGGTGCCAAACGACTTCAGTCACGGATATGGAAACCAAAAACGTTTTGGTTTCCATATCCGTGACTGAAGACATGGAAGTTGCAAGCTCAACTACTAACGTAGTAAGTTTTGAATTAGAAACTCATTTTGTAGGTTTGCAATAGTTTCGTATTCTACATAATTATCATAAAATAATGAGATTTGGCAGGTCATATCTGCGCAATACTTCAGGTCAGATTGGTCGGTATAACCATGCATGCATGCTTCAAGATGAGAAAGAAGAGAAAGCGCTGGTGTAAAGACTAGGAATATTTTCTGGCGGATTGGTAGCAGAGGGACTATAATATAACGAGATAGCTAAAATGACTTTTCTGGTGTGGTGACCAGAACATCTGTTCTGACCAGTGCATCTTGTGTTTTATTTATGTATGTATGACATACGAAGCGAAGCGTGGGCAGAGAATATCCGAAAAAGGACCGGACACATCGACATAGCTTGGACAACTGAACTGGCAGCTGGCCAACTGCTGGAAAAGTTGTGGAGTAGACGATTTCTAAAGTGAAGACCGCATATCGCAAGCGTAGTGTGACTAGAGTGAGACGCCCCCTAGCAAGGAAGACCGACATCCTTAAATAAGTCTTTAGGACAGATTAGATGAGGAAATACGGAGGACCTAGTATTGTGAGGGGTCAGAGGCCTATGTACTGTAGTGGACTGCAATTGGCTAAGTTAATTGATGGTAAAGGACATAAAATTCCAGGTTGCATTAGAACATTACATATTATGCAATGTCTAAATCTCGATTTACCCATTTCGTCCGTCAATTACGTGCGTCATACATAATATATTGACGGGGAAGTCGTGCTTTCTTGCCCTTCACAGTTATTTGGTTTTGTGGGTGGGTTAATTCCCCCGTAGAACATTTTCAGGATAGCCAACTTTATAGCGTAAAATAACTGTGCAAGGACCGTTGTATACCAACTATGTATATATATATACATATATATCCTGCCGTATGCTTTATAAGCCGAGGGATTTCAAGTAGGTATCGAATGTATTTATAATATTATTCGATATGTGGCGAGTTAGGAATTAGCCCCGTAATCCTGTCTAGCGGGCTCCGGAGTAAGCGGATTGGAAAGCAAATGAATGCAGAATGGAATAGTCTTTTTGAAATCGTTATTACTGGCTGTGAATCGCGAGTTCACCTGCGTTTAATGCCACTTATTACTTTCTGTTGTGAAAGTGGGTAAGTACCTAAGTTACCTACTCTATATCCTTCTCTGGGTATCAATTGTAATGATGATGACAATATTTATTTCTGAAAGTAGATCTTCTAAGACACCTCTACACCTTACATTTTTGGAAAAGAATGCACAGCAGTATTATTTTCTTAATAAAACAATGTTCTATAATATGTAGGTACATTTAAGAAATTAAAATAACCTTTCTTTTTTTTTTTTTTTTCCGGATGGGAAATCATCAAATGACTTCTCCCGCTCTGGGCTGAGCGGGGGGGTGTGTCAGACTTTTACTGACTAAAACCCACCCATGTTCCTTCATCGCCCTTTGTGTTCCGGGGCCGCGGTATCTCTTTCGAACAACCCGCAGCACCCGGCAGGCATCGGCCCTTGCGGGCCCCTTCCCTATGCTGACATCTCTTTGAGGCGCGCGTGGAACACGAACGCGCCGTCGACACGGCGGTAAGACGGAGGGACGGCGAGCTAGCCCTTAGCTCACCGTCCACAGGCCCGCGTCTACGGTGGCCGGGGGCCACCACGTGGCCCCCGACGCCCGGTGCGTCTCCCGCGGCGGCTGGGACGTGAGGAGGAACGCTCTCTCTCACGTTCCGCCTCCTCCTTTGCTAGCATGACTGCTTCGCAAAAGGAGGTGACGGCTTCCCATTCCGTCTCGCTCCGGACCATGGCTCGAACCAGGGCCGGACGCGAGAGGTCGCCGCCGCCGATCGCCGCTATGAGGACACGGCGTTGCTCCGCCCAAGCGGGGCAGACCTCCACCGTATGCTCCACCGTGTCCTCCGGTCGATCCTCGCAATGGAAAATTAAAATAACCTAAAGTAACTAACTAAACAAAATTTAAAAATGGCGTCAAAAAACTCCTTAACGCTGCCAACTGGTACCTAAAGTCACCAAGAGACTGGCAGCGTTGCCACGTTGTATGACAACACTTAGCCTTTAGCCAAAGTAAAAGTCTGCTCTTGGGTCAGGGAAATGTCAACTAAGCGTTTTAAAATTTCCTTGAAAAGGCTGCGAGCACTTGGACTCCACGGTCCTGGAAAACTAGATGGAAACGGTATTTGCTATCTGACTGATCCTTGAAAAGAAATGCGGAAACAAGGTCAGAGACCACGACCTTTTTTAGAGTCCAAATGTTGTTATTGTTTAGATTTTATATGGAATCTAAAAATGTAGAGCCAAGTTCAGAAGGATCTTTTGAAGAAAGAGCCATTGCAGCTTTGAGTTAAATTGTCCCGACAGACGGCAAATATAGAATTGACATCGTGTAAGTAGGTCAACTCTGTTTTAGGGAGCCAGGAGAACAGAGTATCCTGCTGCCTATCCTAACCTATGGCGCTCAGGCTTAGTATTTGACTGAAGCTCAGAAGTCCAAACTCAACGTTTGCCACGTAGCATTCTCATTATTACACTTTCCAATCGAATGCGTAACCACCTTAATGGGATCCAAGACAGGCAATGACAGGCATCGCCGATGTTGGCGATAAGTCTAGGTTAAAATGGGACTGGACGGGTCACGATTATAAAATGAAGCCACACAGACGGGCAAAGATAGGCACACAATGGATGCCTAAAGACAGCCGTCGTAAGCAGACAGGCCCAAGAAACACTGGCGTGACGATCTGGACTTATCGGTGAAAGCCATGGGGGAGGCCTTTGCCCAGCTGTGGGTCGGAGTAAGCTGATAAAATAGGATAGAGTCACCTATGATGGATCATTATTAAAATGAAAAATAGTGTCTGTCTCACCGTTCACTATCACTTCATGTTTATATTGAGCACTATTCGCGGAAGATATTCCGTAAGTGATACTGAAAGTTTAGTTATAAACCGTGAAAGCTTAAAACATTGTCTCAGCCGTTTCGGATGTACTACTTATTTAATGAGTTGTAAGACTTTATTGATAGCTATGGCTAATTATTGTTATCGACGTAAACAATTAAACGAAAACTATACGTATGGGATAGAAATGTTTTGTTTTATTATGTTTAGGGGGCTTACAGCTAACAATACAAAGAAATGATATTGAGGCAATCAACGAAAACCCATTTACAAGCCTCCGCAGTTAGCAATAAACTGTTGTTGCACAAACTAATAACTAAGCATAATATCAATAACTAAATATAATGTAATAACATAGAATAGGACTAAAATTAGTATAAAAATAATAAAATATTAAAACTAAAAGGCATGCAGGTGTAACCACTAAGTATTAAAATTCATCATAAACAACACATCTTTTAGACAAGGCAGTACTAATTCTCGCTAAGGTGCTTGCAAACAAATCAATTGAGGGGTGTTCGTTCATTACAACGTGGAAAAAAAAAATAGAAATACAACTATTTATTTTCGATTCAGACATCTTTCGAATTTACGATGTTCGAAGTCGCGTATTCGTGCATATTCTAATCTGTTAAAAGAAAACCAACCTTTTCTCTGACTACATCTTTGCATTGGCGACTTCTATCATGAACACACCTCCGGCAGCCAAAGACGAAACTGTCGAGGGATAATCAAATGTTTGCAAACTGAATTCTGGGAAGGAAGTCTTCGTTGCGCTTGGCTTGCTTAGACTGATTTGAGAATGTGTCAAACTATACTTTAGCAGTTTATGTATTAAATGATTTCTTTAAAATTTTAAAGTTAATGCTAGGTAGAGTCCGAACCCGAACTCTCTCTCTGAACTTCAAATTTAGTCTTCTGGATTTTCTTCTCGTATCGATAAAACTTCAACTTATATTTTGGTCGACTAAAGCTTTGCCAACTTCTTTATTTTAGTCCTGGAGGGTGCAAGCTGTAGTTCCAAACGAGCGAGTGTAGGCGGCATATCTTGTGATGAGGCTCCACTCTAATAAAGAAGCTGTTGTGTATCACCATCAGAAATCCATTAATACCTCCCTGTTTTTTTGGTTTGGCGATATCATCATGGATATCTGGGGTGTTCGGAAGGTTATCCCGAACTCCTACCGACTAAAATTCCACGGTTCGGGATACTAACATTAATCAGGGGACAAAAAGACTCACTGATACCTAATTTTACGTTCACTCTCTCCCATATGTTTGTTAGCAATAAAAATTATATCTACCATCGTTTCCCTAGTCCCAATTCTTATTTTAACTACATACAACACTTTTTAGATTTAGGTAAAACACCTACCTTCACTTTTCAGAGTAGTTACGTTAAAAAGCACAATCTTGCGTAATTACGTGAAACTTCAGGAATCCAGTTACTGTATTTGTCTGAGTTGTTGTTTATCTAAAACTGCTACGGAAACTAAGAAATTCTTTTGTATTCAACAAAAGTAATAAATTTAATATTTCTATTTTCCAACAATGTTTGCTGTGTACGTGCTACAACCTGTCACTTTTAATTAAATTACCTATTCGCACTAAACAAAAAGAAATAACGCATTCCTTCTTATAATAAAAATAAATACAGACGTACCTTTTACTAAGAAAATATCCAAATAAATTCACTGAAAAGGCACTAATAACACGAAAATATATCGGAACACATCACAAATCACAGTTTCACACAAAACCTCCTTTCACTAATTAAATTAAACGTAGCGGTCGAAGCATGCGCCATGGCAACACCAGCGAGCGTTTAAAAAATTAATGTGATTTTTTTAATAATGTTTCGGGCAGAGGACGAGCCCTTACACCACGTTGATAGTGACTAAACTATCTTCTGAGTGTGCTAAGTGCACTCCCGCCCCTACCGTAATTGGCTGTTTGTATCCAACCCCTCTGAAAAAAAAAACATGACATATTGTGCGCGGGAAAGTGGCTGTCAACGTATCGGGTTAACATGGCCGGCCATGCGGAAGCATTGTCTCTGTGGTGAGAATCGTTTAGCGGTGCGATGATGATGTTTAGATAAGTAATGAGGTAATTAATTCTGTTTACATAATTCATTTGTAGTTCTTCACTTTGCGGGCTTTTAGTTTTCCATGGTTTTAAACATGGTTCCATGGTTTTTAGGGTTCCGTACCTCAAAAGGAAAAAACGGAACCCTTATAAGATCAGTTTGTTGTCCGTCCGGCCGTCCGTCCGTCCGTCTGTCAAGACCGTTTTTCTCAGGAACGCGTGGAGGTATCAAACTGAAATTTCTATATGATACTTAGTTCTACTGTCCCTGGAAGCTGTAGAAAATCAGCCTTCTAAGTCAACGCAATCAAAAGATACAGCCACTTAGGCCGCAAATTTCCGCAAATTTTCGAAACTCGCACGGGAATCAAAACCTACAGGGTACTTCCCGTGAACTTAGAATCTTGAAATTTTGTACGAAGTCACGTCTTATAAAAAAAAACCGGTCAAGTGCGAGTTGGACTCGCGCACCGAGGGTTCCGTACAAACCTGTGGGTATATAACTTTCTGTAATTACAGATATAGGAAAAATTACGAAAACCGTAAATTTTTAGTTTCGTCATATAAAAAAAAGTTATATACCCACAGGTTTGTACGGAACCCTCGGTGCGCGAGTCCAACTCGCACTTGACCGGTTTTTTTTTTAATTTAAACAATGTTCAGCAAGTCAATCATTTCTGTGGTTTGTTTCTAGAAGAATTAAATCATAATTAAACTGTTTCTACCTATAGCTACGTTTACAGTAATTCTTCCTTATCCCAAGTTACTTGGGGTCAGCGCAGTATGTCTTTTCGTTCCATATTTCTTATTACGCGTCATCTCAGTATCTCAGTACCCCGACCGGTCTAATAATTAAGAAAATTTAATTAAAATCAATTCAGTTTCCATTACTTCTCAAGTAGGATCAACCACCACGACAAAAATACTTCCAAAATCGTTATTGACATATTCATCCTTTAGCATTACGAACATGATCCAAATATCAATACCGATTAGTGCGGTGAGCCACGCTGGGCCACCCAGGTAGCATTACGTGGGCCATCCGGAGCCAACCTGTCTCGCACGCCATTGTTTCAAATTGATTGAACGTCGCTTATTTGCAGGTAGATTGAGGGTCATGTGGTACGGCGTGGGATCGTTTCGTAATCGGCGTTAGTGGTGTTTGAGAGTCAGCTTTAGAGTGAAAACTTAGAGTCTACAGTAGTGCTTTATTGAAATTATTTTCTCTCAATAAACCTACATGAGCAATTATAAAAGTATTGTCGGCGGCGATTAATGTAGAGGAATCAGCAAGACACTCTTCCTCCCAGTGCACGATAAATTCAGGATTTTACATTCAGAATGGCAGAAGCATTCCCAAACTTTAAAAAAAAATAACAAATTAACCCGCCTTTGCATTGTGGTCATGGAAAAAGTTGCTACAACAAATGTAGATATTTCTGCGCGCAATTTGGTAGTAATCGAAGATCGGCCGTTCTTGGGCTGCAAAAACCGCCCAACAAAGCTTACTTCAAGGCATTTTTACTGTACTTAGCTGTTCTTCAAACCTGGCTTAAATCCAAAGAAGCCTCACACTAACGGATGAAGTACCTATCAACAAAAAATGGCTTACATATTTTTGGCGCGCGAAAGCGTTCATGGAAAGCCACACCGCGCACCGTGAGAGTTTTGAACGAGTTGTGCTATGCAGGCTGTGGGCAGTGGGCATGCGGCCCACTGAACAGTGATGCCGAGCTGACGATCGCCGAGGTGGTCCAGCCCACACAAGGAGTTTAGGGGTCGGAGATCGAACGTTCTGGAAAGGTAGGACTGGCGCTTTAAAAAAAATGGAGTTTATGAAAATATGTGATCTGGCAATCATTTTCACAGTTCAGGGAAGTACACCATGAACGAAGGTATAATAATATAGGTACCTATTTCGATTCATGTCGTAGATACATTTTTTTCCTGTAATTACCATTTATTTGTGAATTTAACGGGTGTAAAAACACCCATATGAAGTCGAAAAGCATCTGTTCTTCACGTAATTGCGACCATTTTTTTATTTGTACCGGACAATACCTAGAATCTTTAGTTAAGGAGATATTTATGGTAAAAAGGTCCAAAATTTTCACAATAAAAAAAAAAAAAATTAACGTTAAAAATTTACATTAAATACCTCTATGACCCCCTGTACTATGCAATTCGTCGGATGCATCAATCAGCACAATGTTTTGATTGCGTTACATTGAGCGCTACCGTAATCTGTATTCACACCAAAATAAAAAGTCTTTCCCAGCAATAATTAATACGCAGTGTTACTTAGTTTGCTTGCTTTGCGGCTTCGTGGTGGATCCTGTTATACCATTTATATCTAAAAAGTAGTAGAACTCAGCGTGAAGGAGCTCGTCCTTAGTAGGATTCCAGTCGCCATGCAAGCGGTCGCATTGCTGCGTTTCAGCACCTACTAGTATAATTACAATTAGCATTTACACACAAACAAGGATTTTTTTTCTGGATAAGTAATAACACACTTATCAGTGATTCCTCTAGTAAGGTGTACCAGTGCCTTAGATTAGATTTTGCAGATGAGCATTGGCGACACTCGACGGTTGTGACCACTCACAGACAGTCGGTCCCGTGGTGAGCCAATAACATAAAAAGTAACCCTTTTTTATTAAACAGTGAAAAATGCCTGACGCATATCGCACCGCCCGGAGCTTGGTTATGTGACTTGGTTTGGTTATGTCAAAAAAACACCGCCTTGAACCTACTGTCGCTTTGGCGGATGAGCCACGAGAACTGCTACGCATGACGTTAACGGCCCACGCAGCTCAACCCACCTCTAGGAACCAAACTCCTTTGGCGATCTCCGGGCTCTACTGAGACATCGCCACCACTCATGAGGGCCGTGCAATGCGAATACGAGACGATAGACTCCCCGATCGATCGCCCGCTATCATGATGCCGCGCGCTGTGGCGCCTCCTCCGCCGCCATGGCTTTCTGCAACGAATCGCGTCAGCGAGGGAGTCTTCCTCCCCGACGCGCTCAACCACCTTCTTCTGCGAGATGACATCCTCACAGAAGCCTGCCTGCCTCCCATGCCCCCTGCTGTCGATGAGGCTGTCGCCAAGAGCTTAGCCCGATTGCTGCAGCGAGCACATAAAATGTTACCTAACGCATACTAACCTAACTTTTAACATAATTATTTTTTTCGCTTTTGTTTATTAATTTCCCCAATGTTTCCTACAATGTTATGTAATCAACGCTTTTTCCTTCGCAAAAAGTTCGGAAAGGCTTTCTTGTTATGTCAATTGTTACCTCTTTGTTCCTTATAACGACAAAAGTCTTGTATGCTCGTTTTTGATCGAGCAATAATGTTTTGTATGGTGTTATTGTTCTCACATATAAGTATAATCTCGACATGGATGATGTAACCAAGATTTTGTAACAACATATTGATTTAAAAGAGCGTCCATGGAGTTTCTTGCCCATTCTTCTCCATAGGATCTACGCTTTCGAATAGGCAACTACAGTACTTACACAAGTTATTATGCCCTGTGACTGGGACTGTAGCTTAGTTAATTTTTTTGTGATTTGACATTCAAAAGTGCCTGTAATGGTCTAATTGAAATAAATGCTTTGAGTTTTTTTTTTAGTTAAATAACTGCTAAAGTATCTACTTATAACAACTAAAACCATCTCACCAACGACAGAAATCTTTAAAAAGAAAGAAAGAAGATTATAGAACGTGAACGAAGTACGACTGTTAGGATAGTCGTTAGGTACGAAGCAGGCGGTATTCTGTAGTTGAGAAATAAAACACTGAAAATACAAATTGTGATTTTTCGATTTCACGTTTTAAATAAATAAATCTTTATTTTCAGAACCGAGATCCATAACAAAATAACATTACACAAAACAATCGGTACTTACTAACTAAAACACGTTTATCAAGCCTATCATCTACCCTACCAAATCTAAAAGACTGCCTGTGTGCGCAAAACTGTTTATAACTTCAGGAACAGGGAAAGCTCGTAGCGCCTAGCAACAGCAACCGCCGCGCCGCGACACGTAGCCTAGGCTAGCGGCTTCGGAACCTGCCAAGAAAATTAAATTAAATAGACAGAAAAAAAAGGATTTATTAGACTTGCACGGGACAAAACAATAAAACAAAATTAAAGAAAACAACAAAAATAAGACATGTGCATTAAATTAAATTGGTCCTGTACGAGACCAAAAAGGCCTCCCTGTCTCATAGATGGAGCATGCATGGAGCATAAATTCATGTTATTAATCAATGATCTACTATGTTTTCATTATTAGTTAGTATTTTGGATTGAAATACTAACAAAAAAAAAACTGCAATCCAGGTTTTCTGCAAGCTTAACCGTTATGGGCGTTTTTCTATAGAATTTTGTTTTACTCGTAAGAGTATAGCGTTTTCATTTGGCAAGCGAAGTTATCGCATAGACTTTTAAGCTTACTTACCTAAGTACCTAACTCCCAAATTCCCACTGCTGGGCCTCTATGGGAGAGGAAGTCTGTTATAACCAAAGACATTCAAATATTATCGAGCGATAATATTTGAATGTCTTATAGATCTCTTTGTTCATAACCCACAGAGCTGGCCCAGTGCGAGTTGATGTGCACATGTTTTCGTAAATTTTGTTTCTAAGACCTATCGCGCCGGTTTCTTCACGGCTGTGCAGGCACCTGACACATTGCAATTACCGTTATGATTCTCCTGTCCTTGTCCCAATTTATTTGGCGTCGTCTTCTTTTCCATACTTCTCTATTAGTCGTCATCTCATTCTCATAGGTCACCCACTTTCTAAAGTCTATCCACCGTTTCTATAGTTTTCCCATACTCATAAAAAAAATTCCTCACGGCATTGCAATTACAATCAAGCTTTGAAAACAATTATTTTAATTTCAATCATTTGTTCCATAAAGTTTCTTACCCATTCATCTCCATAGAGATCTTCGTTCTTTCACAGTTATTATGCCTTGTTACTGGGACTGTAGCTTCATCTTTTTGTTTTTGACAATTCAAAAGTGCCTGTAAGTGGTCTAATATAAATGCTTTAGTTTGACTTTAAGCTAACACCTAAATAAAAATTCAAATCCATCGATCGTTGCGCTCACCTGTCGGAAAGCCGATCGTTCGGAAACGGGAAGTGTCGGGTGTTGTGTCCGGCGTCCGGTAACCGGATAGTACCGGTAGGATAGCGAGGATGAACTCCCTTTGACATAACGTCACACCGCTGCCGCTGCACCGATGACTGGGTCTCTGTGAATATTTTAGACAGGATATAGTTGATACTTGATTGGACGAAAAAATATAGGTAGACTAACTTGACTATCGACCATTCGTACACAAACTCACGCCTTCTTTTCAAGGCGCAGACAGCAAGCATCATGTAGTGTCTGGCCGACAACGCGACGGTTCGGTTTCAAATCAATCAACCTTCGGTTGGACTTCATTTTAAGTTATACCTACTAACATTTCCATTATTCTTCTTCTTCGCGTCTTGTGTCTTGGAAGTAAAAAGTAGTAAGTACTTAGTTTTTATACTTTACTTTTTTTGTTTCCATTTTAACCAGTCTACAATTCCATGCCATAATTATGGCCATGACGAAACACGTAACTGAAATTACTTCTCAATTGTCATATATTTTTCCCACGACACCAATAATCAAAAAATTCACATAAGATAACTCGATCTAAATACTTTCTATCTACCAAAAAATCGTGATAAAAATCTGCACGAACACGAAACTATCTTGCACCCTAAATTAATTATTCGCTTTTAAAACCAAACAAAAGACAATCATTGGTATAGTCATCATAGGCAAGTCCCGAACGTGCATCATGTGACTTTTAATGCATTTGATTTAAGGCTCAAAATACAATGCGCGCACGCGCGTTAAAATTCAACAGCCAAACCATGCATGATCTAGGTACTTGTGCAAGCACAACAGTTTAGTATAGTTCGCCACCTGTATTTGCCCTTAGGCTCAGTTGCAAGTGTGATAGTATTGTTACTGTTTCATCTGACAGGTAACACATGTTTGTTTAGAGGGTAGTCGAGTTTTTTGAGGGAGAGTAGGGAGATAATGTTTGTAATTCGTTTCATTTTATTAGGTCTTCTTTTGGTGGTAGTTAATCTCGGCGGGTGAGTTTTATTGGTTTTGTTAGAAGCTAACAAAAGAACCTATTGAAGCTCATACCTAATGGTTTTCATAAGTGGTTTGCGATTATGTTCCCGAAGACAAAATATTTTTAAAAGGCACAAGGCATCTTCTTCCTAAAGTTAGACCAATTGCTTTAACCTCTCCGTTTTCTACATAGTGACTAGTACATAAATAGTTACAGTTTATATTGGCATGCCATATGCCATTGTTCGAGTCCAATTTGCTGACTTTGCCACTTTGTTCCATCTGTAAGAACAATACCAAAAAAAACAATTAGGTAGGTACTTAAAACTTCAACCAATTAACTAATCCCACTCAAGCTTCACTGCACTCATAAAAACCCATTTGCAAAACCAACAATCCCACAACCACAATTAATTAAATACCACGGACAATCAGCCGCTGTAAAATGATACGTCTGAATCGGAAACGCAAATAGAAGATAAAACTTTGAAACTCAATATGTTATTCCAATCTTCCATCCATTCTTACGATTGATTTACATTTAATCGGTTGAGGGGACGGACGCGTGGCGCGCGCGTGCCATGACATGACAGATAAGCCGGCCATTTTGATTTTTTTGGCGCGCTCGCTAGAATGGTAATTATTGTAATTTTGGTTCTTGTAATCTTTTAGCGAGTGTGTTTGTGGATTACGAAGTGAGAAAATTATATGGTTTTGTAAATAGAGCGCACTATTTAACTACTATTACTTACTCTGGTATGTGTTTAAAATGCAGTGTGGGTGCTTTGCAGAGCGAAGGGATTGGTGACAGCAGGCTCAAGCCTTAGCTTTGCGCATGAGTTGCTGCATCCCGCTTACAATTTTATAGTAGGTAAAAAACTCTTTCAAACCTATTTTCCATTCACATTTTGCTCAGTCTCGTTAGGTACTTACCTAATTCAACTGAGCTTTCAAAAATATTGTATTCAAGATCCAACTACCAAATTAAGGAGTTAACTAAATATTAACAACTTATCAAAATAAGTAAGCTCGACTATTTTCCATTTAAAAGCCATAACTTAGCCAAGGTCAGGTGTCATAGAATCGACTTATATTCAGAATATGAGGATGGAACCAACATCTCCATCTACGAAAAGACACCTTTTGCAATCATGAATCATCCAACTTTGCCAAACGTACGGCAGTTATAGGTTTCAGAATGTGGAATACTTATGTATTTTCTTTCTTGCAGAAATAGTTTATCAAGTCAATTAATTAGTGTTTTAATATTTTTTTTAAAAATAAAAGCTCTACTACCGGAGTAGCCTATAGGTATCTTCCCATTTAAATGTTTGTAGGTACAGAGCGGAGCCGTGAAGCTAAACAAAATTTATTTCGGTAAACGTCCAAATATACAAAATTATTACTTTTTTCCTGAAACGAATAAATGCCTACCTACTTAATCATTTCTGTTACTCCCTGACAACTACGTAGGTAGTTCGAATTAAATATCGCTTCCAACAAATATCTTATTTGGCCTTCTTTCGCAAACGTAGATATAGAAAACTCGGCAAAGCTTCGAAAGCTTCCAACAATACATCAACGGTATAAGAGTCTTTTTAATTTGCCTCGCAACTGAAGAAGCCCTACAAGCATCCTTCTAACTGGTATCGATTCAGCGACTCTCGCTTTTTCAAACTTTACCGGCTAGCTTTCTTTTATTCCACGCTTTTTATTTTACTTTTAATAAGTTTGCACGCTTTGGTTATGGTTCCCGAAGTTAGAATGTGAGCTATTGAATTATTTTATGAATTGAAACACTGATGTAAACGTTGTTTACCTGCCTAGGTACGTTTTTCGATCAGAGATTTTTTAGGGTTCTCTATCTCGAAAGGATCAAAGGGTGACCTTATTAAAGATAGAGACAGTGTTCTTTTTGTAGTCCGTCTGTCAAAACCACGCCGGAACGGGTAGGAGTCATCATCCTCCTGTACTTTTCCCAACTTACTTGGTGTTGGCGCAGCATAAATGGTCTTCCTCTAGGAACGGAATTCTACCCTACTACTTACGTATTTATTATTGTGTAGGTACGGAGGATAATCGTGGCTTAATAATAACAGCCGCACTGGTCGATCTTCAAGTTTAAGCAGCGCTTGCCAAGGTCGGTCCGTGGATGAGTTACTATTCATTACATACCGAGTTTCCTCCGTGCCTCGAAAAGCACGTTAAGCCGTTGGTCCCGGCTGACATTTAATTTTATAGATCTTTTACAGTCGTTACAGGTAGTTAGTGGCCCAAGAGTCTGACAACCAGTCTTACCAAGGGTTTATGGAGGTCAGAAAGGCAGCCATTCAGCCTTCAGCTGAATCCGGTTAAAATGACCATATTCCAGTCCCAGCGGTATATCTCAACGGAGACTAGCCTAGTACGCAGAATATATTATAGTGCACTAAGAGTATAATATCACACAGGTGAGCTCCCTCTTCCCGACGACGGCAATCCGACACGAGTACACTAAACGTGGAGTGTGATTTATTTGCCTCGAGATGGGTAGACGTATGTCGTGATGTTTGAGTTTCTGCAAAAGAAAGAACTCAAACGCGGCCTTAGGGCGGTGCGAGCGGTGCGGCCGTACCGGGGGCCATCATCGAGGGGGCGCCGAAAACGCCCGAAATCTTGTTCCTAATTAATATAATTATTCATGTCACAGACACGGATAAAGAAAATCTAACATCTCCAGTGAAAGTGTTTTAGTTGCATTAGCCCGCGGGTTCCCCCGCATAAGGATGGAATATCTGGAAAAAACGGATATCCAGGATACTTTAAGTTATTACTAAACCCTTTATTAAAAAAAGCTTCAGAATCCTTCTCACTAATAGTTTTATCCACGACGTTTTAATATGCCCTTGACAAGGGCTTATAAATCCTCCCACTTTACGACTTTATTAGCCCCTGGCTGGAGGCCTTATATACTACATTCAAGGCACCCACACACGAAACGAAAACCTTCTTCTTCCTTCAGATAGGTAGACTTGTGAGATGCCATTCAAAAAAAAAAAAAACATAAGTACGTAATTATTAGCTTTCTGCGCAACAGCAAAAGGCAGGGTAATGGTTTTCACGCGTATCTATGTACCTTTAAATCTACATAGATGGGATATTTTATACCTACTCTTGAAACATCGTAACGGCTGGATGGATTTTTATAAATGAGGTGTCTATCGATTTGGCTAGGATGTGGATTTGGTCAGTCAGTTTGTGAAAATGTAAGTTCCGACTGTACGACAATGTTTATTAGCATCATCATGCTTAAGGGTCTTTACACCCATTTTAAGACCCATTGGTGTAAAAAAACCCTTGACGAAGCCGAAAGGCACTTTGTTCTCCCCGTTTTTTGGTTTTTTTTTTTGTTCTGGGCCATACCTGGTAACTTTCTAATTACGGAGATATTGGAGGTCAAAGTTCCAACTTTTTCACAAGTTTTTTTTAATTAGGTAGGTACATGTTTTCAATGTAATATTTTATTATAACCTTAATTTACCTCAATGCATTATAATCAATGCATCCATATCCAATATTTTGAGTGCGTTAGGTACATTGAGTCCTACCGTAAACCGTGATTATTCACCCCAAAAAAAACTTTGTTTTACTATATGAAGACAATCCTTAAAATTTTTAGGATTTAATTGACATACTTAGAAAAGGAATTTTGCATAATCTGAGCCTCAGAGCCTTTTATATAGTTTTGTATGGGTCACTGGCGACGCATCCAATCCTACTTCCTCATTCCGTCCTATTTACTACCTATCTACAAAGTTTTTCTGAGAGCGTCCTATGTGTCCATCTCACTGCTTGCCTAAAAAGTTCAATTAAAAGAAAGGCAGATGTCGCTACACTCTTCCAAATGTTTACTTGAGCCGGTGACAACGACGAACTATTGTTGCAAAACACTTTTTATCAATTTATTGGAAGCCTAAAATGTAATGTAATATTGATAAGCAAAACGCCTTTCACTTAATAAATAATCAATAACAGGGAGGACTGAATCCCCTCTTATCAGTCATACACACATAGGCAAAAAGCAGAGAGTCTCAAATAAACTCTATGGTTAATAAATTACCCTATAAGGTAACTACTGGTGTAAAACTGGCAAAATAAAACCCACATTGGCCTCTTGAAAAACATAAATATAAAATAAGACTGTCATTGGTGTTATCTTAATGTTTATGTGTAAAATATTCATTCATTGCTCCGACGTCCAATGACTCAATGAGTCATGCATGATGCAATGGATCTTCTAATGAATGGATGGATTGCTTCTTTTTATTATGGTGACAAAGCATAACTTGGCGTTAAAACAATTTTGAAAAGTTTTTTTTCTTCTATTTTTAAGTTTAGTGTTCAACCGTTTGGTAGAAACAATGTGCTACGTGTACTGGCAATCTTACTAGTCTGGCAACATCCAGATTTGTAATGTCAAATTTTTATTGTCGCAAAAATTTCAGTCATTATTTTCGCATTATTAATGGTGACATCAAATAAGTTTTTAAAGGTACAAAATAAATCAATCAAAAGCATCCCGTGAAAGTTTTAAGTGTAAGCCCGTCGTTTCGGCTGTGCGTGCTAAATTATCAGTGTAACGTGTGCTAAGGTCTGCATAAATGAATAATGTCGTTGAGGTCGAAGGCACTGGCACTAGTGGAGGTGCTGCTGAGGGTGCCGCCTCTGTTTGTGGTGGATGAGTTCCTGAAGATCAGCCTGGGTCTGCCGGTGTCGACCGGCGAAGAGTCCGTGCTGGGCAACATCACGGTGGACGGCGTCGCCGTTGACCTGACGGACCCAGATGTCAATTACTACGACGCGAATTTCTACAACGCGTTCTTCTTCACAATCGTCAAATTCCTCATGTGCTGTTTAGGTAAGTGACGTTTTTTTAACAAGCACTGACATTGCAACATTCAGCCTTTTAAACAGTTTCGAAACTAGTGGGTACCTTTCGAAATTTTTGTGTTTACTCTGTCGTGTCATAATGTGTAAAGAGTATTTTGTTAATTTTGTACTGTTCTATTTGCAACAAGGCTAGTCTTGTACTCCTAATGTTAACTTTGGTATAACATTTCCGGTGTATAATGGAGTTCCCAGTCTTGTATTGTATTGCATAGTCAATAGCAATCAAAATGAATAACTGCTACCAGTTTAACTAGCTCTGTATAGTATATTTACTCCATGTACTCTTTCAATAGTCTCTTATTACTATTGAATGACCCGCAACAATATTTTAATACAAACAAGGCAATTCGGAAGTTTATTGTGCTGTTGGTCATGATACTAGAGGAGAACCGCCAAACCTACACTATGTAACAACTACAACAATTACAATTTATAATGCTTCAAAAAAATATATAAAGCTTATAATATTAGATATTTAGCATTATCAACTAAGTCCTTATTACACTAGACTTTTCCAATAATATACAAATGTACTTCACTATATAATTAAAAACTACAGTTTTCAGTGTATAAACAAGTATCTATTTAAGTTAAACTATTATCCAACACAACTAATTAAAAAATCTTTTTAAATTGTATGAAGTCTGATTTACATACAATGTGTACAGAATACTCTAGTTGGAATGTTGAAGTACAGAAATACTTAAATAGGTAAAAATAAAAATTACTAAAACCGATGTTTGTATTGTATGATGGCCTGGCGTCCGCAACTCCACGTCCAAAGTGCATATGTGTGGGAAACTGATGTTTAGTAAGTGTAAGATAAAATAAGAAGGAAGTGAGTAAAGAAGTCGGAAAGTGGGGTCAGTGACTGAAAATATGGTCATTTGATTGTCACAATTGTCTTGTGAAGATATGAGAAAATTTCTGAGTATGGGTATAAGAGTAGTGGAAGGCCAAACAAACCATTGATGGAGTTTGTGAAAAATTACATGGCTAGAAAATAGGTGATTGCTTAAATGACGAGTATTAGAAAACTTAAGAAGAAGAAGACATGTTGCACAAACCCCAAATAAATTAGGATATAGGAGAATGGTGATAATCATAATATGATTTTTTTTCATTATCATCACTCCTTCATTATTTATTTATTAAACAATGTCTGCATACATTGGTTGTGTCCAAGGACATAACTTCACAACATTCTTGAGAAAGTTCAGGTGCGTAGTGGAAGTACTCACAACCAGTGTGTGTGTATGAGCAGATGTATGAATGTGGGTGTTGCAGAGGAGCATATGAGAATCGTAGCAGGTGGTGTTCTGTTGTTTCCAACTTTCTATCTACCCCAAAGGAAAAAGGTGTGTTTTTATATTGTACACATCAAATGTCATATTTCGTTAAACCTTGATTAACAAATTTAATTTCAGAAACTGCTTTTCTCCAATATCAACCAAACACCACATTGTCTCATTCAGTAATATCTAGTGTTTTTTAATATCCATGAAACTGGCTGATAATTTTATGCCATTAATGTTTCAATATGATTTCGGGCATGTGGCCACTATAGAAAGGGTGTTTTACTTGGGATCAATGAAACTCCAAAAAATATTGTAGAAAGCTTGATACCACTGAGCCATTTCAGCTTACAAATGCGTACTGATTCTAATCCTACTTTTTAAGTGAAATATGATGAAAATAAAGTCCCTAAGTGATTTTTATCATTATTTTTCACTAATCAAAAATGATACGTCATTATTGTTGGGTTCCTAGAAATGATGTTAACAAAAAGGCAATGACAGGGGTTATTGCCCTTGTGCTGCGGGTTGTTCGAAAGAGATACCGCGGCCCCGGAACACAAAGGGCGATGAAGGAACATGGGTGGGTTTTAGTCAGTAAAAGTCTGACACTCCCTCCCGCTCAGCCCAGAGCGGGAAAAGTCATTTGATGATTTCCCATCCGGAAAAAAAGGGTTATTGCCCTTTTGTTAACACACCAGCCATGCTAAAACACGTCAACTGTAGTTACTTTTTTAGTATTTATTTAAGTAGGTACAAACACCATAATATAAAGAAAAGATTATGTTGATAAAAAAAATTTGCTGACTTGTGGTGGCTCTGCATGCATTCCCAAACTATCTTATGAAAAGTTTTGTTGAACTCGATGACAATCTCAGTGTTCCAAACATTAAAATCGTAAACTACAAAACCTTGTTTTAATTATAATTATATTGTTCTATTTAGAATCTAGACTGAAGTTGATCTTATTACATCTAGACCAGAACTTTCTCTTAATCCTGTTCTACTAATAAAACTCACTTCAATCATGATCTCTTGAAAATAACTGCAATTACTAAATAGTAAGTTAAGTATAATACTAACTTAACTAATGTATGAAATTAATAATTAGTTAACAAAAATGTAAATAAAAATTCTCTAGATATCGCATTCATTATATCATCATAATTCATACCTTTTCATTTATATTAAGTAAAATTTATATTGTATCCAAATTTTAATATTAAGATTTGAGAACTTATGTTGTTGTCACTATGGTGAATGCCGCATATACCTGTAATAGGCATACATACCAGTACTTTAATGTTATTTCTTTTGTTTCATATTTATTCATAGTATATACTGCTGTTGGTGTACCTAATAAATAAAATGAATGCAAGTATGCAGCCTTCAATTACAAAAAAGTTTGGTTTTAAATGTATGTAAGTGGCTCTATTTCTAAAGCTTATATAATCCTAAGGTCCTCATAATAAGCCAGTAAGGTCCTGACTGCTGGTACACAAGCCTTGTCTGTATAAAAGGGAGTGGACTTGGAATTAGGGTTGCCATCTGTCCGGGTTTCCCCGGATTTGTCCTAATTTACAGGGCATCCGGGGAGCGTCCGGGCGGGGCTTCATTTGTAGTACAGGTTTAAAAATTTAAAGTCTTGGGCCGCCCGCGACACACGCACTGTGCCCGCACGCCGCGATCAACCGGCGAACCGACTCGCTAAATTCACCGCCCCCCGCCCCTCCCGTCGCAGTTGCCACGGTGCGCTTTTTTCAACTGTTTTTATTACACTGACTATGTTTAAAAAAACCTGTTGACATGTTTGGGTTCTGGGCTCTAAAATCCGGGGTTTTCACGCGTCTTGTCCTGGTTGCCAAATTTTAGAGATGGCAACCCTACTTGTAATCCACCACGCCAGAGTAAAGGTTGGTGCCGTGAATCCATGCCAAAGTACTTGTACTGTTTTTCTCTGTCACTGTTGTATCTACATCATTTTGCAAAGACAATGTAGTTAGTCCTTCTTCTCTCTAAGCAACTCTTTTGGGTTGAACCCCAATATCTTTCTTGATATACAAGTTAGAATTACGATTATCTTAAAATCGTTTGTAAAAAAATCATCACTTACCTACGTCATCGTCAATAATTAAGGTAATTCAAATGGCTAGTTAAGGTTCAAAAGTAATAACAAAAACATTAGCAGGTACGTAAGTATAGTAAAACGAAACATGCGACATTCGCCCCATTAGTTCACCGACCCCGACCATAGAGTAAACGCAAATCATAAGTCGGTAGCAAAAAAGTAAATCAAACAAAAAAAGTCACCGATAAAAAACTGAAAAATAACTTCAGCTTCAGAAACTAAAGTTATAGAAAAAGACCGACTTAAAAAAAAAACACCAAAAAGTGTTTTGGTGTTTTTTTTAAGTCGGTCTTTTTTCACGTGAACGTTTCGCCAGTAGGAACGCACGCTCATTAGAACGGTAAACAGTTTCGAAACCACGTAGGGGCAAAAATTAAGTACCTACATATCTACATCTGGCTTCGTCTTCATAATCTGCCTGTTATAGCTAAAAAAGTATTAATCACAGTGGCGTAGCGTGGGTTTTTGGCGACCGTGGTCGACAGGAAATTCGCCGCAATATTTTCACGATTACTCAAGAAATTTAGAAAACGGCAAAATTTCTGAGGGGGTCTAGAATTATGTTACTACGATGTCCACTGCGTATTCATGTATAGCTAGCCTATAAAGTCCCCGATGCGCCCAGCCTTAGTCAAACCGCCGTTATTAATGCAATCCAAGGGATCCCCCCTGGGAAACAATAAAGATCTAAAGGTGGCTAGACACTCGCCGAGACGGAGCGAGTGCGAGAGTGAATATAGTAGCGCTCGTCTAGTCTCTGTGTTTCTCACTTGCTCTTTGCCAGCTCTTTGAGTCGGTTCTTTGCGAGACTACTCGAGAGAGACATGGAGAAAGATCTCAGCCGAGAGTAAAGCCTAATAATAATGTTAAGGGAAAAGCTGCTCGGCTTAATCTTGAATTGTGCAGAACTGCCCCGAACATGATTCAGCGATGGTAGGTGTCGAATGGAGTTTACCGACTAGCTCTAGACGAATCAACAGTCAAATCGTAAATGCTTCGGTTTGGCTTTGTTTTTCAACAAATATTATCGAATCAAACGTCCTCGAACAAGTGTGCGTTGCACCCCCAAAAGAAGTCTTTTAATTTTACCGTTCTCACATAAATATGTATAATCTCTGAATGATGTAACCATAACAATATTTTGATATAAAGAAAGGAGATCTTAATGGAGTTTCTTGCCCATTCTTCTCCATAGACTTAAGGAATGAGCAACTACAGTACTCACACAAGTTATTATGCCTTGGGGCTGGGACTGTAGCTTCGTTTTTTTGTTTACAAAAGTACCCGTAATGGTCTAATTGAAATAAATGCTTTGAGTTTGAGTTTTGAACGTAAACCGCGTTCCCTTCCCCATATTCTTCCACCACTCATGGACAGCCAGATGGCCTGGTTTTCCAATCATTTTTCAACAGTTGTATTAAATAAACTGTTTGATTTTGAAACTGTATTAATTCAAAGAAACCGAGCCGATTACCGCTTGTATCCTGAAATATCGCGTTACATACGTTTTGACCGACGTCCGTGTTAATTTGGACTTCCCCCCTCGATTCCGGTCAGCGGTAGCCGTTTGGATTTGTTAGCTGTATTAAATAATAGGTTTGTGTACTAAGTGGACGTAATAGGTATTATTGAGGAGTAGAATGCAGTAGTCGAGCTGAGGTCATCTGTCTAGGTTTAGCCGACCTAGCGAGGTGAAAGAAGAAATTCAGGGTTGAAGTTTGTATGGAAAAATCTTACTGCGTGATCGAATCAACTCTAAAATCAGTACTAACACAATTGAATAAAGTATTACGTGTCTTAGTGTTTTTCGATTTACCCCTTACAAGGTTAGGTCAGAATAGTTCACTTATTATGGACCAAAAAGTTATCGTCACGAACAAAGTACATACCAATTGATCTTTTTGTAATAAGAAAATCCTTGCCCGCCGTCGAGAACCTAAAAGTCGGATCTTCCAAACTTCCGTCTTAGACGATTGGTTCAAGAAGTGGAGAATTGATGTCAACCAAGATCAGAGTATGGTGGTTCTCTTCTCGAAACCGATTAAACCCTCGTCACTATCGATGAAGCTATTTCTCTTCTCCAGTAGAGTGCTAGGGAAACTAACACAGTCTGTAGAACATACAGACACAGTATTCAACCCTCCCCCCCCCCTCAAAATCTATAAGCAGAATATAACAATTTTCGCGCTCGCTTCGCTCGCGCATCTATCCTGTGCTTTCTCCATTCACTTTCGCTTGACACACTTATCTACGCATTTCTAGAAAAATTAACGAAAAAAAAAAATCCGGAGGAGTGGTGCAAGGATTATCGAGCTTACTTCGCTCGCTCTTTCATTATCTTGACTCTGATTACATTTCTGCATAGGTCAACAAACTTACTCTACTAACCTGACCTATCCTGGATGGAATGCAAACATTTGAGCTGTGGAGCTTCGTGGAGCTGAAAATGCTCCTACTGTTGAGATCCATTCTGGGACGGTTATCTAGCGCTTTACCCCCCTAGATAGGTCTCATTGAGTAGCATTTAATAAAAAAACGTTTGAAAATAACTTAGTTTTTCAAAAGTTGTTTCTAATAGCCCCCAGTTAACCAACCCGTTCTGCCATTAACAGCAATAGTTATACTATTAGGCCTGGTCCGAAAATTCGTATGGCCACTGCTAACAGCTGATCAACTTGAACCGGGAGAATACCACAAGCCGAATTGGTGGAGTTTAATGACGAGACGATACGTGGCATAATAGGTTTGGCTCGCACTTTTGAATTTGACAAGTTACGGGGTCAAGGTGAAGTCAAGCGGTACAAGATATTATGTAAGTCCTTGACAGTGCACAATCTGCAAGAGACAAGAACACTGGACAGAAGCGTCGTAGATCTAAGCGCATAACTCTTTGCCAAGGGCCAAACTTATATCTCGCTTCGTCGCGTGATACATTTAGAAGGTTTGGCAATAGGCGTTTTAGATCCACGTTAGCTTATCCACCAGCCACATTATAAACAGTATCTCCAAGAACGAAATCGCCCCAGAAATCTAAGTAAGTATCTATAAAAATAATATTTATGGTGCTGATTACGTTTCGCAATATCCATCCTTAACGCGATATGTTTTCCTGAAAAATAAAGCAATCTTTCGTGGCATGTTGGTCATAGGTCAAAATATCGTTATATCACTAAAAGGTATGAAATAAAAAACAAATAATTAAAAAAAAATAATAAAACAAAAACACACCTGCCTTGTCAAATAGTGAACCAAAAAAATTCAAAACAAGTACCTTGTTCGCAATCAATACTGAAATTACAACTTGTTTTTCATTTTTTATTCACTTTTTTCACGCTTCATTCATTTTTGAGACTATTTTCTGTTGCACTGACAACAATTTGGATATTTTGAAGTGATATCCTACAAAAGTAAACATATAAAAGAAGTACCCTGTTCGGTCATGGTCGCCAATCTCTGCTGAGACTAACCATCGACGCAGAAAAACAGGTGCACTCGCTCTTCCCTCGCTGTCCTAGTCATGTGACGGCAATCCGACACGACTAGAGAGAGATCAGGCAGGACTAAAGGTTTAACGAGTTTCAAAGAAACATTTAAGTAATCAATAAAAAATCGCACAACGCCCTTACCTACGAGTACAAACCAGACTTTTAGCTGTGGAGAAGAAATGACGGAACACACTCCCCAACAACATTGTCTATGAAAAGACTCCTGAGTCCCAGGCAGACGGATAATTACTGTTACTGTTAGCCTATGTCATCCCACTGCCTTCTAATGCTTTCGATCTGGGGCTAATGTGGACCAGCTCGTCCCGCCATCTCCTACGAAGACTGCCACGACGGCTTCTGTTTCGGGGCTCCATCAAGTGGTTATTTTGGCCCAGTAGGATATTTAGGGCTGATTATGATTTTGTCATTACATCAGCCGTTCGTAAGGTAATCAGTCAACCCTAACAGACTGATTGGATATCAAAACAATGACATTGCAAGGACGTTATCAGCACACTATTAGATTACCTATATAAAAAACATTGCTAGTCATCGTGAATTGTAAATGACTGATGTCAATGCTCGTTACATCTTTATTAAATACTAACAATTTCACGTTTTTCATAACGCAGTGTGATTCCAAAAATGGGAAGAATCAATCAGTGCACTAGGAAAACCCTACAAGCGCTTATCAAAGCTTAGTCCGACACTACTTTATGGGAAATACTGTATAAACACTCGCGTTGTATAGTACCTAACTCCTAAGTGGTGTTAGGTCCGGATTCCACCGAAGCGGAGACGAGAGGAGCCGAGCGATGCGAAGACTTGCAAGATTCGATCAAACCCAGGAGAGATGAGACACGCCATCAAGATTTAAGCCAATGCGATTGGTCGATGCTCTCACGTCTCCTCCACGTCTACTTCCCCCCGCTCGTCTTCACTTCAGTGGAAACGGGGCCTGAAGTAGACCAATGTAGGTAGATAATTCTAACATAGAAATTAAAAGAACGAATACAGAAAACACCAACACATTTCTTGAATATCTCTGAGTACAAATTCAGTTGTTTCGATCCTTCATTATTTTGCTGTGTGAGGCCCAAACCCATCAATTTCCTGAAGTCAATAAGGTAATTTTCCCTAAAAAAAACAAAAATCCACAAAACAAACTTCCGATCGGACTAATCAATCATGAGAGCTTAGTTACAAGTCAAAAGAAATGTTGGTTTAAACAACAACAAAAAACCTTGCATCGCCATAATAATGATAAATGACTCAGTACTTAGACTTAAGTTTAACTTAATTTTTTTCCACAATCTTAACTCGGAATATATTCACATGTAAATGTGTTCATTTACTACTTTGAACTATTTAAATGCGTAATGTAAATATTTACATATTTAACCGTTTCAATCGATCGAAGTTATCTAAGTACTTCAGTTTTGACCATGGCAGTTTGTGGACTAAACCAAAGTCTGTGATGTCATTGTTATCTTAGACTATTTGGTCCATAGGCTATAAATCTTTCAGGGGACTGTAGATCATCACCTTGTCTAGACATTTTGTCAAAAAGTTATCGAGTAAACCGCTTTTTCTGGTAAAGTTTAAAATGGCTTGGACAGTTACCGATGTGAAAAAATACGTTAAAGGCGGTTTATATCATAAAATTTCATTCATGCTTCAGTTATTTTGTGTGCTAGCTTTTTGTTATCGAGTTGTCCACTTTATATTAAAAAAAAAAACGATGGCATACAATGTATTCTAGGTCTAAAAGGACTCATTATTGCTCGAGTAATTCTGGCGATCGAATCTAGAAAGCCACATACTAACTCTGAATTCATCATCCTGTCCTCACGCAAAATCCTGCATCGCGCAAGCAGAGTTATATGCGCGATAAACATAATATTTAAAACAACAACTTGACCAGACATGACAACCCCACAACACGACGGTAGCACAACAGACACAACTCACGTCTTGTCGGAGGATACTCCCTTTTCGGTTGCGGAACTTTAAACGCTGTGCCTCATACCTCCATATAACCTCTTAAAATAAACTCTCCCATCTTCTTAATTCTTCCATACTTATGCTAAAAACATGTATGACAGGGACGATGACGGTGCAAAATTCAATCCAACACAATAAAGCATTTACCGCATTATTTTTATCAACGCTATCCCACGCTAGTAGGTAAGTATAACAGGCGGTCGCCAGACAGACTAGACGCATTAACTAACTAACATTATTCATACTTACTCAGCACCTACATCCAGTGCTTCATGTTTGTAAAATCGTCTGTTTGACAACGTGAATCAATGTTATGGGATTTTGAGTTCCTTACGCAATTACCTCGCTGTATTTCACCTAAGAAAAACTCCTGAAATCCCATCATAATGTCATACCCGCAAATCCTAAATTCCCAACTTCTTTTTTTCTCTTTCATGTGGTTAGTGCCTAATCTGATGGCAGAGTTTTTATGCCACCCATGGGCCTCTGACTTGGCTTTAAATTTTCAAAGAACAGCTTCTAATAAAAACATGTTATCATCTGCCTAGGCTTTTCCCTACTAAGTTGGGGGCGGCCAATACCAGTATTTTACATGGAGCGACTGCCCAACTGACCGCCACAACTTACGTACTGCATACATAACCTTCATCAATAATACAGCAACAGCTTCCCATAATTCAGACAACGATTTGAATAAAATGAACTCTCGCGAATACTCACGAACGCACTCTGTAAAGCCAAACCAGACAGTTTGCGATCAATACATCACCCCCGTTCACCCCCTTTTACTGTATACGTGTACATCGTATAAAGTGCATTGGGTGTGTCGCTTAAGGGTGGTTTCCATGCAACGAGATGCATCTGAGCAAAGAGAATTATAGTCCGAGATTTGGCGCTTGTAGTTAAAGGTTGTGTGAATTTGATTGGTTCAATATTCTAAACAGACGAACTAAAGAGAAGGGTTTTGAAAAGTGTGTTTTTGGCCCGTTTATCTGTATAGAGATCTTCGAGCTTTCACTTTCCGACTAACAGAGCGAATACTTGACAATTCCTGCCTGTAAGTAATTCTGTTGAAATAAATTCGTCGAGTTATAATGGAAATGGATTGGGGTTGATTGTAGATAATCAACGAAATGCTAACTGAACAGAAGATATAATTGAACATTTGAGGATTTACTACCAAGACCAAGATATTTGAAGATCCAACGCCAAAAAACCTACAATTCGCGTTCCTATCTAGCCTTACAGGGACTGCGAAGTTTTTGCGTTGCGTTGCATTGAATTTTGCAAATTGCACTTCATATTACCTAATGTGACTGTTCCTAAATTACCCTAGGCTGATAAAATTTTCGTTTTTCCTAATTCATGGTAATATTAGTATGAAAGTCGGTTTCCCTGAGGGGGAAAGGGACGCGCCCCGCCTTCCGCGCGCCCCTGTGAGGTTCGTCCGCCTGACTGGATTTCCTCCCCACCGGTATAAGAAAGTGGACTGAATTCCCAATTTGGGGCTGCCCTGTCCCGACTTTGAAAGCTAGGGGACAGGGAGGGGACACAAGGTGAAGTTAGTATTGGGAATTCACTGTTAAGACACATACATGAATAATATCAAATCATATAAGACCAAACAATAATAAAATGTGACTCTAATAAGACGAGAGGGCGCAAAATATGATATATTGTAGTAAAGGTGGTAATAGGAACGTTACGCTTGCGCTTAAGAAATTCATTATATACAGTTACGTTAACTTTATTATTTCTAATGTACTACGAACCCATTTCTATGGCATGTAATCCGGTACAATAATTGCCCCAGTACGTGACTGTTAGACCTAAGCGCATAGGTCCACTAAGGACACTGCTACGAATTCTAACAGAACACGCTCCCTAAGCATTCTTCACATGTCTTTCTCAATCCTAAGGCAGAGTTCTGAGAAGTCCAGCTGCCATTGAGGAAGGTATGTTTAAATAGTTTTTCCTACACGCGTATTCACGTTAGTACACCCTTACGGCAGTCTACCCCATCAATATGATAACACACAACTTGCACAAGCGCACCGCAGACTCAGTCTGTAGCAGAACATATTGCGATTGTTATTGGTGAACGCCGAAGTGGTAGTTCTATCGTCACTTCACATTTCCTTACTCTTCCCCATGTCGTTGGTTGCGTGTCTCGCTAAATAGTGTCGATTCAGTAATTGGCGTACCATATGCCTGGGTTTATTTTAACGAGACACAGTTAGTCCCTAGCGTTCCTTAGAACGGTGTTATCAGATCAGTTTGGGATAATTCGTGAGGCCTACCCCCACTCCCGGAAATGAGCGTCAACAATCTCTACGCAATGTCTCTGAGCTAGACCTTTATAGGAAGCAGTATTCATCAGCAGCGTTTGGTTGTTTTGTACCCCAAGTACAAGTCGGAATAACAACATTATCTGTTTTAATCAACTATGAATATTACGGTGTTGCCTACACCATTGAACAATATTATTTGTTCTAATCGTAATGCGAATATTACGGTTCGGCCTCCCTTTTGTGGTACGTCAGGTAAAAGTCTCATCGTCAATAGTCGGGTGTATTATTGTACAGTGTAATGTATGCATTGAGGTGAATGTAGAGTAGTGGGAGGTTTTCGCCGTCTTCTAAAACCAAACGCAGGCGACGAATATTTGCCAAAGGTACGGAAAGTGGATATATGTATAACACATCAGATAATAGTATACATTGTGATGCAATATAGTAGCGGCTCCGTCAGCTGGAATGAATGATTATTAACAGTTCTTCTACACTACCGCCAGACTGCTACTATGAGCTATTAGTTAATTACAGTTAACACTTACCATGTGTTCATTGAAACTAGTCACAATTCACTTACAGAATACTGCACACATTACCAGTTTTGCCTCCGCCACACCTTATCTCCTTCCACTTTCATACACTGATTTTAACTAGATTTATTACTACTACTTATATTTAACTTATAAAATATTAATCGCTCTCTTACAACAGTCCTCTGGGACATGTGCATCTTGGTACCAAGACTACGCTAATTTCACTAGCCTAACCTAGGACGTCCTAGAACTTCGTGGTCTTAAATTCACCATCTTGACTTATTTCGACTACTCTAAGGTCTGACCCCGTCCATGATCTCAAACTCACTTAGCTTTATTCGCTTATTTCGACCGAACCCTGTAGTGGTCCAAAACCGACTGCCTCAAGCTCCCTTTCTTCATCTCCAAACCTCTAAAAATACCACGCTTGCCTAACGCCCTTTTTTGACATTGTTTTAAAGGTTCACTTCGGTCCAGCCCATAATGTGGTACCCAGATGTGCACTAATATTGAAGAATGCACTTACCAACCGAATATTTTTTATCGTTTCTTAGGAATTTGTGGAAATATTAGTTTTGACCTGTCATCCCTAACTCGCTTCCCATTAAATAGACAATTTATGCATTTACGAGTGGCTAATATTATTTTACAATTCTAAGAAGGGACGGAACGTTTTGTTATTAATTACAGTAACTTGTCAGGCTGTCAAGCCATAAAATAAAGGTTTAATATGCTTGTAAGTGTCCCGATACCGTGTGATGATGTTGAAATAAATATGGACTAAGATATTCGCTTAATAATTAGGAATACATGACAGGTAGTCACATTCCCCCCTCTGAAAATCAGACGCGTGACGCAGTACAGCGGATGAGCTTTCACAATAGGATAATCTGTGCCTTTCCATGACATTACTAGAGAGTTTGAATGTTCATATATTTGTTATGTTCACCTAATAAGAACATTATAACCGTTCTAACTGGACCATTAATCGAATAAGATGCAACATCTGCTTATAATTTTGCTTAGTTTCGCAGAAGTATGTTCAATCGTTATATAATTCCTCTATTTGAACTTATTCTTCTTCAAAATATTCTTGTCATTTACAACGTTTCAGGTAATTTCAGAAGACCTGTGCATCCTTATAATTTTTGTTTTACATACCAGAGTCTCTTCTAAGAGTATATGTGCTAGCGAGCGATGCTACCTACGCTGCTCCATCGTTCTTAACTCAGCCTACCGCAGCTGCCGCTGGACAGAGGCCTTTCCCATTGCACCTCAACGCTGAGTTAGCTGCTCGCAGCTGTATGCAGGAACAGCTGAAATAGTCGGCATATAGACATATTAGACTTTATTCCAAATAGTCGCCCCCCTCCGATTCGAAGAGGAGAGAGCAGTTCTGAAATCCAACTATAGTTGGAAAGCTGTATAATTTTATGTAATTTGAGATAACGCTCACTTGTACATTTATATATAGAATAGAGCTTATCCATCATTAAAATCACAAAGTATCTTATGAACCTTCATTGAGCAAATAGAATCTTGACCTCGGTCTTTACTTTGAAATGTAGACACCCTAGATTATCCACACAATTATTAGCTGATATTAGGACAAGGGGTTATAACTTTCTCACTTGGAAATTAAAATATTGGTAAGAATTTAACCTTACGTTGAATATTGGAACTGATTAGGTAGATTTATATAGCTCAAAACAAAATATAATTATTGTTGAGTCAACAAAGTCATTCCACGTGACTACGGGAAACAATAAATAGAGTTCAATAAGAGTGGAACTTAGCTTCGTTACTGTAACAGCGTTACGGCTGCCGCAGGAGTCAGCCCATATCAGCTGAATTTGATGGAACTTTGACCCAAGCGCCACGCACAACCCAAAGGTTTAGGCAAAGTGTAGAGACAGCCAAGCGAAGTTTGAAATATCCTGGAATTCGAAATAAGGCCACACGAGTATCTATGCAATTATTTGACACACGCTACTACAGCGTCGGGAAGTTTCAGATTAACTTCCAATGATAATAGTTTAATGAATCTCTTAGTTAACTAATCGACTAAGATCTAAGTACTAATAATATAAAGTTTACTCATAGTTGAGAGCGTGTCTTATTTCTATGTTCACTCTCTCACGCACTCATACTCGTACAAATACAAACCGTGCAATTGCAAACATATGTCAAAATCTTGCTGTGTATTATCTAACACGAAACTTTCATCTATAGGGAATCGAACCCATCATTTAAGGTGCACTGAAACACAAGCAACCATCTTACAAACTGTTATTCACTAAAGAGTACCTATAACGTGCGGGAATCGAACCCACTTTAACTAGTATCGGAACCAAAGCCTTTTAAATCAATAGAACGTGTAGTAATCGAACCCAAAAACCGTAACACAGGAATCTGATTACTTATCAACTATTGCGTCAGACGGGAATCGAACCCAAAATACGTGACAATGGAATGGAAGTATATAAACTGATAAATTATGCGGGATTTGAACCCGCTACCAGTGGTTGAAGAATTCACCCACGATAACCAAACCGTTTTCTAATAATAATATGTTATTATAGCCGTCGTAACTCTAGCAGACTCTCACAAACTCTAAACCCATTAAATTACGTTGTGTTGTTATTGTAGTAGGTAACCCATAAATTGTCCTTTCTCGTTGCACTGAAGTGAATCAGTACATTTAATGACGAGAATCCTGGTCACGGCACCACATGTGACTGTTCCTAAATTACCCTAGGCTGATAAAATTTTCGTTTTTCCTAATTCATGGTAATATTAGTATGAAAGTCGGTTTCCCTGAGGGGGAAAGGGACGCGCCCCGCCTTCCGCGCGCCCCTGTGAGGTTCGTCCGCCTGACTGGATTTCCTCCCCACCGGTATAAGAAAGTGGACTGAATTCCCAATTTGGGGCTGCCCTGTCCCGACTTTGAAAGCTAGGGGACAGGGAGGGGACACAAGGTGAAGTTAGTATTGGGAATTCACTGTTAAGACACATACATGAATAATATCAAATCATATAAGACCAAACAATAATAAAATGTGACTCTAATAAGACGAGAGGGCGCAAAATATGATATATTGTAGTAAAGGTGGTAATAGGAACGTTACGCTTGCGCTTAAGAAATTCATTATATACAGTTACGTTAACTTTATTATTTCTAATGTACTACGAACCCATTTCTATGGCATGTAATCCGGTACAATAATTGCCCCAGTACGTGACTGTTAGACCTAAGCGCATAGGTCCACTAAGGACACTGCTACGAATTCTAACAGAACACGCTCCCTAAGCATTCTTCACATGTCTTTCTCAATCCTAAGGCAGAGTTCTGAGAAGTCCAGCTGCCATTGAGGAAGGTATGTTTAAATAGTTTTTCCTACACGCGTATTCACGTTAGTACACCCTTACGGCAGTCTACCCCATCAATATGATAACACACAACTTGCACAAGCGCACCGCAGACTCAGTCTGTAGCAGAACATATTGCGATTGTTATTGGTGAACGCCGAAGTGGTAGTTCTATCGTCACTTCACATTTCCTTACTCTTCCCCATGTCGTTGGTTGCGTGTCTCGCTAAATAGTGTCGATTCAGTAATTGGCGTACCATATGCCTGGGTTTATTTTAACGAGACACAGTTAGTCCCTAGCGTTCCTTAGAACGGTGTTATCAGATCAGTTTGGGATAATTCGTGAGGCCTACCCCCACTCCCGGAAATGAGCGTCAACAATCTCTACGCAATGTCTCTGAGCTAGACCTTTATAGGAAGCAGTATTCATCAGCAGCGTTTGGTTGTTTTGTACCCCAAGTACAAGTCGGAATAACAACATTATCTGTTTTAATCAACTATGAATATTACGGTGTTGCCTACACCATTGAACAATATTATTTGTTCTAATCGTAATGCGAATATTACGGTTCGGCCTCCCTTTTGTGGTACGTCAGGTAAAAGTCTCATCGTCAATAGTCGGGTGTATTATTGTACAGTGTAATGTATGCATTGAGGTGAATGTAGAGTAGTGGGAGGTTTTCGCCGTCTTCTAAAACCAAACGCAGGCGACGAATATTTGCCAAAGGTACGGAAAGTGGATATATGTATAACACATCAGATAATAGTATACATTGTGATGCAATATAGTAGCGGCTCCGTCAGCTGGAATGAATGATTATTAACAGTTCTTCTACACTACCGCCAGACTGCTACTATGAGCTATTAGTTAATTACAGTTAACACTTACCATGTGTTCATTGAAACTAGTCACAATTCACTTACAGAATACTGCACACATTACCAGTTTTGCCTCCGCCACACCTTATCTCCTTCCACTTTCATACACTGATTTTAACTAGATTTATTACTACTACTTATATTTAACTTATAAAATATTAATCGCTCTCTTACAACAGTCCTCTGGGACATGTGCATCTTGGTACCAAGACTACGCTAATTTCACTAGCCTAACCTAGGACGTCCTAGAACTTCGTGGTCTTAAATTCACCATCTTGACTTATTTCGACTACTCTAAGGTCTGACCCCGTCCATGATCTCAAACTCACTTAGCTTTATTCGCTTATTTCGACCGAACCCTGTAGTGGTCCAAAACCGACTGCCTCAAGCTCCCTTTCTTCATCTCCAAACCTCTAAAAATACCACGCTTGCCTAACGCCCTTTTTTGACATTGTTTTAAAGGTTCACTTCGGTCCAGCCCATAATGTGGTACCCAGATGTGCACTAATATTGAAGAATGCACTTACCAACCGAATATTTTTTATCGTTTCTTAGGAATTTGTGGAAATATTAGTTTTGACCTGTCAGCCCGGCATTCATCCCTAACTCGCTTCCCATTAAATAGACAATTTATGCATTTACGAGTGGCTAATATTATTTTACAATTCTAAGAAGGGACGGAACGTTTTGTTATTAATTACAGTAACTTGTCAGGCTGTCAAGCCATAAAATAAAGGTTTAATATGCTTGTAAGTGTCCCGATACCGTGTGATGATGTTGAAATAAATATGGACTAAGATATTCGCTTAATAATTAGGAATACATGACAGGTAGTCACACTAACATAGAGTGCAGATTGTGTCGTAGCATTCGTAGCCCATGAAGGCACACCTTTACCAGTATTCACAACGTCGCTCCCCCCTCCCCTCGGCGTATGACGTGCCCTACACATTCTACAATTAGTATTTGCGTTATAGACGTGTAGTTGTTGGGTAGGCGATTGCGTTCACAAACTTATTGATCGACATCGCCTTGGAGTGCTAGACAATGAATATGACGTCATACTATTGCTACCCGCGTAATCGAACTAGTTGCGACTGTATTACCGTATTTTGTAAATAATTTGAATTGCCAAATATCTTCATACAATACTTTCTAAGTTGAACTTGGACATCACTGACATCGGTGAAAGAAAACAAAAAAAGGATATCGGAACTTGTAATTAAATACAATGATACTTACTTAAATTCATCATTTTTCGCATGAGAAACTACATAATCAGTGCTTTGCAATGTCTACATGAAAAGAAACCTTTACCCTGTAACGGTAATAGGATGTTCTTATAAATTGTTATTTGGTTTTTGTCTAAAATGAGATGTATGAACGTGGACGAGCTAAAAGGGATATGTAAGGATCGTAGTAGGTGGTGTTCTGTCGTTTCCACTAGTACCGCATGGAAAAAGGTAAAATATGAAAAAGGTCAAAAGTAAACTTCAAAAAGAAATCGACTCTTATTTACATTTCTTCCCAGACATTGCTGGCTGCCGCCATGATTTGCCAAATAAATCGGCCACACTGTAAATTCTGTTGCCAACTAGAAAGCCGTTACATTGATCTATTGTTCTTGCTACAAGATAACTCGCAGATAAAAAGAAATAAAGAAACTACAGTTGGCCCATTATGGCTTTGTTTATTTGGCTGATACACTTTCCTCTTGGTATTGATCGCTGCAAAGCCCCGCTCACGACCATAAGCGATGCGACTTGCGTCAAAGCGCGTCCCCTTTTCCGTCCGTGACTCTGGCATGTTCTAAGGCTTAAGCCGGCCACAGGCGATAGGTTATGCATGACAGTTTTAAATGTGTATTCAAAACCGAGTTCCATAGAGGACACGTACGTAACTACAAGCCTGTCGGTTGGCTCAATTGACACCGGTTTCATGATTTGTTATAAAAATAAATATAGAAAAGAACTGAGAGCTGTGCATGTGACTTGCAACACCCACTTGGTTATGTACGCATATTACCCAGCCGAAAAAATATCTATTTCGATATTCTCATTATAAGTTGCATGTACAGGTCAAGATAACTGTACAGTTTCTTTCTACACACGTTCATCCGTACCTGCACAGTTTGACTGTGAAGGCAAAACTGCACATGTATAACCCCTATCGACTATTGCCGGCTCTGAGCAACTTCATTCTCTTGTTTAATCGACAGTAGCTACTAGCGAGGGTGTAGGTCTTAGTCAAGCAATAAATACGTACACAACAAATAGCAACACACTTCAAATATTAACCTATTAATAGAAATATCGCTTGTAGTAAAGTAATAAGGCAAAGAGAACCAATCAATTTTCATTTACAAACTTATTGGCGCCCAGACTGGGGCAGCGGTCTGGATTTTGTTTTAATAATTAAGAGGGTAGTCTCGTCTGTCTGTTCCGGTTTCCGACGAATAATAGTCAATCTGTTGAAGTGTAAACGGTTATGAGCGGGTAATTAAATGACTGTCGTTGATCAGACATTTTTATAAACTCGATGCAAGGGATTAAAAATCCTTCACCTTGTAATTAAGTGTTACGCAGTTGGTGTGTAGATGTAATTAATAGGTTGACAATATAATTGTTGTTTGTCTACATTTAAATGAAATTTATCTGTCAGTCAAGTTATGTCACTGTCATGAAGTATTCAACATTTTTAAGGACGTGGTCCTTAACTTTCTTAACGACCTTTTTCCTGACCGAATGAAGGTAACGGAGTATGCAAGGATCTTAGTAGGTGGCGTTCGGAAGTTTCCGCCTCCATGTCTAAGACCTCTTTTTTCCATGGCGATTAAGGTGGTCCTTATTCCTAAGATTTTTTTTTGTTTAATTTCACGGGGCACCACATAATTTGATTATATACCATAAGAAAGTATTTCAGCAGTTTTTTTTTTAATTTTATAAATTACATCTGAGGGTCGCTACCAAGATTTGAATGTTGAATAAAAAACTACATCTGTTGGATTCTTTTATGCATAAGTCAGGACATTAAAAACGTTTTTGCAAACGTTTTTCTGTGACTATTGTTTGTTTCATTGACTTTTGGCACCGACTTCCGAAAGTAAAGTTATTTTCCACTTTTTTTAGCGTTTTTTTTTTGAAAGTCGGTTATTTTTATTTGCAAAAACGTTTTTATTTTACCCTTTTTAGTTATCGCATCATACACAAATCCTTGTGAAGTATCAATTTCTTTTACTTGGATGACATATTTTTTCCAGATATTTTGATTTAAAACCTGACCTGACATATTTTGATTTGAAACTGCTGAACCGATTTTGATGAAATTTCTATGGGACCAATCGGAAAGTAGATCCATTCAGATAAAAGAAGAGTTTTTCAAATCGGTTCATAAATGACGAAGATATGAGGTAACAAACACAAAAAAAATACAACCGAATTGAGAACCTCCTCCTTTTTTTGAAGTCGGTTAAAAATACATAATTATTGTTGTTGTTATAAATTAAGATATTAGGTATATAAATAGTATATAATATATTATATATTTGAATAATTTATTATTAAGATACAAGCGTTGACTTGTATTAGGGTACTTTTTCCTATACTCTTTCGCCAACAAAAGCAAATATTGCTTTTGTTCTGCTGTCTGTAGGTTGTAATCAATTTATTATATTCCTTCATTAAAGCAACACAGCGCTATGTCATTCACTATTTTTTTTTAATTTCTTGTCACTATTTGTAAATAAATCAAGATCAACATCCCGGCCCACCTTATTGAATATTCGACATGCTCTTAAAATATATGAATTCAAATTTTTAATAATAATAAAGCGTATGGCAGCTGGATCAAGGGCTTGATTCAGAAAGCAGTACTTCTGGACACGGCGCGTATTGTTAGGAGGTTCCTCTCTCAAGAGCCCTGACCACCGGTAGCTCGGACCCTGTTCCCGGTGCTGGTGGACTACTATTTTATATATTTTTAAATGTTTTTTTATACTAATTTTGTACAAGAATATTTAAAAATGTAAAAATAAGTAAAAAAAATAAATAAAGGAAATTATAAAGCGTAAAATCTTTTATTGCAGTCAACATAATATAAGCAATTTCTATTTATAAATTGACACACACATATGTATATCAGCCATTACGCCATTTTCTTGCGCTTAAAATTATCGAATTATATCCTTACTATCATATCTATATTTGGATTCGATTAAATATGTATTTTTAAAGGTTGAAACTAATAGTTACCTAAAATATGAGTTAACCTGTCTAGCTAAGCTAAATGCTTGTGCAAGAAGTGAATTCTCGTCAAAAGTGCATCGGGTGGGGATTGAACTCACGACGATGACCTCTCGGTTCCCAATCCGTTGAACTCTAGTCACTATAATATTGCTTCTGTACATCACACCAGTTGCTTCAGTAGGCGAGCGTTATAGAGTAGTTTCTTTGAAAGAACACATCGAAATTAAATTATCCGGCAGCTGGAGGTACCGACATAGCATTCAGAATATGCAAGCCGGCATGTAGCCAGCCACGTTCGCGTTTGTCGAAGGACCGGTCTGAGTTCCGACCATCGGCCATCGCCGGTGGAGCAAACAGGAGTGCCGACCGCGTGTTAGCAAGCGTAGTGTGTGAGGACAACCAGCTACATGGTGGCTGAGGCAGACTAGATGCGGAAGGCGGAGGACTAGATGTTGTGGGGTAGTTTTGAAGAGGCCTATGTCCAGCAGTTAACTGCGATATCCTGAGTTGATTGATTCAGTTGCTTTAAGTACGCGGTGATTAAAATAGAATAAAACCGCAGGCGACATTGAATTTTTTCCGTCTTGTCTACCCATCTCAAGGTTGTCTGTTAGATATCGTAATAGCGATAAAGACCGCCGTTGTGCCCTTAATTAAAACAATGCATCTGTTCTACCTTTTTGGTGCAGAACACAATCACGCATAATATTCTATCTACATTCAGTTTCATTTCTTGTGAGAGCCCTGTTTTACACCGTTGCATTATTTAAGTTTTGCGTCGTTGGTATGGTGGTCGAAAGCGCTGGTGCTGAGCAGGTCCTGGATTAGATTCCCGGGTCAGGTATTAGATTTTTCCGACAGGAATGTCTCAGTAGCAGCGCAGACTGGATTCTTGGTTGGTTGGTAGCAATAGCCTCGCCCCTATTACAAGGGATTTAAAAATAATTGACGATTTGTGGGTGTTTTTTAGGGTACTCCTTTGCCTAACCCTTGGAGAAGTACGCGTGCCGCGTGTGTTATTATTTTAATTCCTTTTGTCGGACAGCTTTGTTGCACAGATGCGTGAAGCTAACTTGTATACTAAATAAAATAATTATGCAGATACCGCTAACCACTCTGCTTGAGTACTTAGTTTTTTATAATAGACGATTTCTTTGGCACTAGTTCACATATGAACGGTTGTCTGGTCTTCTTACATTCTTTATGCAATTAAATACGATTTGTTTTTGGTCCTAAACAATGCTTATTGTTTTTAGCAGAAATATAAGATTTACTAGTTTTAACAAAATTATCATTTTTAGCTAACTCTACAGTACGTGTTTTTTTTAACACTAGGTACTTCAATATCTTACACCACTCTTGAGTCTTATTTTACTTCCAAGATCGTAAAAATGTTAATCCTATATTATAAAGGTCTTTGCACATTACACCAACACGACGCCGACTCCAGACTAAAAACAAAAAGTTATCAAACAATTTATTTCGACATACGTTCATCAAATTATTACAATGAAATAACGCTCAATAATCAAAAATCTAAAACTCTACTCAGTATGTTATCGAAATATGAGCTTTGTATTGTGTTCTTTACGGTAGAATTTTCAACATTTACTACGCGTCCTACACTTCGAATCTGTGTAGTTTGCAAAGGCCTTAAACCGTAGTTTTGTGGTGAAACCTAATAGAATTAGCCACGCCTACGCACACTGTTTACTTTGCTATATAGTACATGTGCTTTTTTTAACACTAGGTACTTCAATACCTCACACCACTCTTGAGTCTTATTTCACTTCCAAGATCCTAAACATGTTAGTCATATTTAAATCCAGACTATTAAAGGTCTTTGCACATTACACCAACACAACTCCGACTCCAGACTAAAAACTTTCAGTTATCAAAAAAATTATTTCGACATACGTTCATCAAATTATTACAATGAAATAACGCTCAATCATCAAAAATCAAAAACTCGACTCACATGTTATCGAAATATGAGCTTTGTATTGTGTTCTTTACGGTAGAATTTTCAACATTTACTACGCGTCCTACACTTCGAATCTGTGTAGTTTGCAAAGACCTTAAACCGTAGTTTTGTGGTGAAACCTAATAGAATTAGCCACGCCTACGCACACTGTTTACTTTGCTATATTAACTTCGTGCCTTCAAAACTATAAAGAGTAACAAACAGCGAAGATTCTTGTTTGCGTACATTTAGACAGTATTTGTATTTCGCATTGCACTTGACTAAAGAGCTAAAGATCGATGACCGCGCAAAACAAGTCACGGATGACGGATTAGTTTTATATGGAGGGCATCAAAACGCCTTTGATGCGTGTTTGACTTTATCAAGTTCAACTTTAAGCAACTGAATATCTTTCTAGAGTGCTATTTATTTATACAAGATGTAGTTTTGCAAAAGACGTAAATTATCAATTTAAATTACGGTACCTGGTCAATAATAATAAAAAGCTGCTTTTTTGTTGTTTAAATTTGACACTTTCAGAATGAAGCTCTTCTCAAAAGAGGAAATCAACCGTTTATCGAATAAACGTCTGCGTTTGTTTGTGTGTGTGAAATCGTGGATTTAGTATCCTATCTTTTTGTAATTCTTAATGAGTAATTATTGTTTGTTTTCCCGAATAAATAAAATAAAATAGTGCTAGTATTAGACGGGCCGCGTTTTAATGCGGGTGGTGTACACTTACCGATTTCAGATATTAAGAAAAAAAAAATACCTACCCATTTTATTATTGATTCGGGTCGAGAATCATTAGCATAGTTACCTCCTTGAATTTGACGAGGAGGCAAGGCAACAGCCTGTATATCTTAACTTAAGCGATGACGCATATTATTTTGATGGCATACCATCTGATCACAAAAATAAACTGAATTCACACCGAATATTTCCCAGTCCCAAACTATACGTATTTACCCAAATCAAAAACACAATAGTGATTATTTAGGAATTTTTCTCGAAGTATAAAATCACTGTTGAAATTCGACCTTTAGCAAACGAAGTCACTTGGTTCGGTGTATTCCTTGTCCCCGCTAACCCGCCCCACTGGTGGGGACAGCGGGATGTGTGTAAATTTATTCCCGCTGTCCCCTCTACTCATCCCCACTGATGCATAAGACTATTAAAAGAAAGAAGAAGATTACGTTTTAGGACGTTCGAGCAATTAAATAATGATGACCATGCGTTTCTTTTGGCTTATCCTCTCTTAGTCCACCTGATAAGCCCACCATGCCTTACTACAAATCAAATTTGAAAACTTAGTTTACATTTATATCCAGTTCAGTACTACTCGACACAGACTTGTAAAAACTGACCGCAAAAACGTTAGTCAACAATCATGTTAGTTCACAAGCACTAAACAGCGAAGTACAGAAGACTCAAACGAAAATATACAGTAAGTATAATTGATAGGAAATCGGTAACTAGCTGATACTGAGATCGTATGAACATGGGCTCACGCCTTAGGCTCAATCTCTTCCGAAATCGTCTGAGGAGGTTAGTTGTTTTTCGGGTGCATGTGAACAACTCTTAGCTACTTATACGTAGAAGCTAGGACACTTGAGAGTCCCACCACGAGATGTAAGGTTATTCCAGCGAACTTGAGAGCTTGTCTGTCACCACCATTTTCTGCTTAGTTGAGAAACGTACGGGACCAATGACCTAACGTGCTTTCCTAGACTCGGAGGGGACTCTGTGTGAAATGAATGGGTATCCACGGACCGGCCTTCAGGATCAACAGTGATTTTGTAATTATTAAAGTTCGGATCGTGTAATAATATTAGTGTTTCTGTAATTATATTTTTGGTGTTATCATGAACTCAAAGTAACGGTTCATCTTACAACATACGTGATACGGTACATAGTTTTTGCGTCTAACTGAACGAGACAAGCTGCCTTCAAGTTATTTATATAGCTCAAACGATATTTAATGTTAACCTTTAGAAAAGCTATTCATTTGTTAATGATTTTGTTGTCTGTGGTAATGGTTATGGTTTTTTAAGAAGACAAGAGTGTGCACGATGGGGTTTCCCATCGGTAAAAATGACGACCTCGCATATGCTTTTACCATTCGCAGAAACGTACTTTCAAAAATCCTCCCTTTTAAAAAACTCTAGTGCATATTGTCAGTTATCCGATTCAACATTCTAATGGTTCGTTGTATTTTATGCTCCTCGATTCTTGCTTGAACTAATATTTCTAAATGTGTTCTTTCCTAGAGTATATAATTGATTTTACAATGTATTGACGTCCATAATTTCTTCAGAAATGCAACTCAATTTTAAAAATTGCTTATTTTAAAATCAAGAAAAATATCGCCAACAGGTTGTCCGTTTGTTACAAACCACCTCTGTCAAAGTTAACCGGTTTTGAATGTTGAACCTTGATTCAGAAGACTAGTAGACAATACGTGTAACACAACTTGTGGGTGCTGCTTTCACTTTTGTATTTATCATTGATTTATTTTTAGCCTCTGTTGTCCCACTGAAGGGACTTTGAGGGATTGTCTTCATTCCTGCTTTTCTATTCTTGATCTTCTAGTTCTACCATTTTCTTCTGGGTCTTATCGTGAATTTCCGATGATACTGGGAGATTCCCGTTTAGTCGTTTGTTGTATCCATCTCGCCCCGCCATCTTCTACGTGGGTTTCCGCGAAGGTTTCCATCTTTACCCGTACTATCTAGTCATTTGATGTTGTTTCATATGTGTTTCCTACAAAACTTCCAACTAAGTAATAAGTTTATTATTAATCAAAAGAATCAAAACAGTTGTGCCAGACGTAATCGGTGAGCCACAAACTAAGCATCGCTTTTATCTTGTAAGTCGGTGATTTATTTTAAGATTCTAAAATGAGTAATCGTAATCGTTCTAAAACTGGAGTTACCTGTATTTATTTGACCAAAAAATAAAAGTAAAAATAGTAAACAAAGATTACGATTACCTGTTCTATAAAGAAGCGGTGTAGGTTTGAATCACGCTAACCGCAGACTGGTCTACCATAGAGTCATGTAGTTTATTTTACCTCATGCTTCCTTCGAATTGGTCATTAAAATTATAATTATTGGTTACGTTATTCTGAAAGGCTAGTAGCTCGTGGCTAAATAACAGCCGGTCGGGTCGATCTTCGGGTTAAACCGCGCTTGCTTAGGTTGGTCCGTGGATGGGTGACCGCCCATTACATACAGAGTTTTCTCCGTGCCTCGGGAAGCACGTTAAGCCGTTGGTTCCGGCTGTCGTTTGTAGATTTTTGACATTCGTTACAGGTAGTCAGTGACCCAAAAGTCTTGACAACTAGTCTTACCAAGGGGTACCACATTACCCAGTACTGACTGGGTTGTGGAGGTCAGATAGGCAGTCGCTCCATGTAAAGTATTGGTATTCAGCTGCATTCGGTTAGACTGGAAGCCGACCCCAACATAGTTGGGAAAAGTCTAGGCAGATGATGTTATTCTGAAAAGTCAGGTGCGTAGTACTCCGAACCGGCGCGTTCGTGTATAACCAAATGTAGAATGTGGGATTTGTCTTTTCATCTGATAAAACAAGCTGTAAGTTATCGTGATTTGTTATGATTTTTGACGATCGACCCTTTAGCGCAAGTTGATTTGGTATTCAACGCAATTTTAGCAACAAAAACATTATCAAGATCTTTCTTGAACTGGTTTGAGACAATTCTCTCTTAAAATACGAACAAAGAATAAACGTTCCATACTTACCTTGACCTCCAAGTTTGTAATGCAGTCATTAACACATCAAATTATGAAACACTAAACTATGTCACTGTCAGACGACGATGATACAAAAGTTATAACATTCTGCTCTGAATATGATTATCATCCACACTAGGAATTTGTGCGTTTACAAACATTTAAACTCACATACATAAACAGCCAGACCCGGAAAATTTACCTGTCGGTCATACTAATATGTTTTTGTTCAGTGCGGGTATCCATTATCCAACCCGCGGCACGAAGCTCAGCAGCCAATCGCTCAGCCACTGCGCCAAACGTGCCGTCAAAACTTTATAAACATAATCATCCTACAACGACTGGTAAGCTCATGGCTGTGGATTGGGAGCAGACTCATAATAAAATGTATCCTATGTCAACTTATAAAGAGTAGAATTCCAGTGGAACCAGATTTGCCAGAAATGTCTTCGGCAACCTAGTTATCTACGGCACACTAAGGTCAGACTTGAGGTTTTCTGACAACCAGAAACAATATTCGCTCCCTTTTGAGGCTCGAGAGACTATGAGCAAAAGTTTTTTGCCTGCCAGTCAACTCTCATGCTTCAGTTACTATAAAAACATGCATAGCTCACGGAATTTGTAGAATTTACATTTAGATTTATAAGGTCACGACCCCAAGTAGTAGCGCAGTGGACCGTACTCCTAATAAGCATAACTTAATCACTAACTTGAGGCCGAAATCAAAGGCCTTTGTTACGTAATCATCCTAATAAAATGATTTATTGTTGTAGTTGTTTTTAAATGTTATGATAAATCCTCCGTGTCATGAATAGTCATGATGACAAGATTATTTCCTATACTATTATTACCTTCTTAAGATTAATTAGATTTTTTGCCATTTCGAGTAATGACGTGTCTTATGAAAAAAATCCAACTATACACAGTTCGATTTATCAAAGTATTAACCTATGTATTTTCTTCTTTTCCAGGATGTATGTCAGCACTGTGCATATTCGTTCTGTACACGAAGCACCTAATCATCGTGTACCTCTACCTGACGTCTGTCGGCTTAGTCTTCGTGTCCTATTGGACCAATGTTTCGGCCATCAAACAGATGCAGGCCTTAACACTAGTCGAAAACTCACCTCACCATTCAACCAGCATCTTAGAAGACATATTAAATTTAAACGTAAAGAACCTAATCGACGTTGATGGACCAGGTATATTGGTCATTCAAAACTACGCAATACAGTTCATGTTGGCTGTTATATTCAAGTACGTCCACCTCGGGCCCCGTCATTCGACCATACAGAAGCTTCTACCGATTAGCTTCATGGCACCCTCGTTCCTAGCAATGTTGCCAGTTCCTCCAAACCTTCTGCACCACTCTCCGGTGTTTTCCGCGCTGTTGCCGCTCCTGTTGGTGAAGTACGTGTTATGGTCGTCAGCGTACAACGTGATACAGGTGGTGTATGCGGGCTACCAGCACGGCCGGCTGTTCGTCAGTAACTACGGACTATCAGCACTCGTGGAGACAGAATGGATGCGGTTGAATGTCCCTTGCGTGTTGCGAGTGTTCTGGGTGTTGCGGGTCGCTGAACACGCCTTGATGCTTCTCGTGGACAACTATGACGACGAGGCCGAAGAAGGCCTGAAGGTTTCCACTTTACTAGCGGTTCAATCGCTCGCTTCGATGACCAAGTCTTTGCTAGTAACTGGATGCGAGACTATAACTGCCGTGCTCGGCATGACTTCTGTGATCTCATTCTTTTGCCACTATATCGGTAATTTCTTCCAATGGATTCTTTTAACGGATGAAGAAGAAGACAAAAGTATTGGAACGGTGTCGGCTATCTTGTTCTATATACTTGCACTGCAGACAGGATTAACGTCATTAAATCCTGAGAAAAGGTTCATACGGCTATGTAGGAACTTCTGCTTGCTGTTCACTGCTCTGCTACACTTTTTGCACAACATCGTGAATCCTATGCTGATGTCGTTGAGCGCATCGCACAATCCAAGTACACACAGGCACGTCAGAGCTCTAGGAGTGTGTGCCTTCCTGATAATGTTCCCGATCTCATTGTTAGTCTACTTGTGGTCGCAGCACACAATTTCCACATGGCTTTTAGCTGTGAGCGCGTTCAGCATAGAGGTTATAGTCAAAGTGATAGTCAGCCTAATGATCTACTCACTATTTTTAATCGACGCGTATCGAAGTTCATTCTGGGAGCAGCTCGACGATTATGTGTATTACATTCGAGCATTCGGGAATACTATCGAGTTTTGCTTCGGCATATTCTTGTTCTTCAACGGTGCATGGATCTTGTTGTTCGAGTCTGGAGGAGCTATTCGCGCGGTCATGATGTGTATCCACGCTTACTTCAATATTTGGTGTGAGGCGCGAGCCGGCTGGTCCGTGTTCATGAAGCGACGCACTGCTGTCAATAAGATCAACTCGTTACGAGAGGCCTCACCGGACCAGTTGAATAGATTAGACGACGTATGCGCGATATGCTATCAAGAGATGCACTCGGCCAAGATCACTCGCTGCAACCACTACTTCCACGGTGTCTGTTTGCGGAAGTGGTTATACGTTCAAGACAGGTGTCCTCTGTGTCACGACATACTTTACAAAATAGAAACGGATGGTAACAAGGACAATGAGGGCATCGAGGACAATACGAACAACCAGAACCTGCTACTCGAGGAAGACCCGGAGCTGCTACTCGGCGAGGGCGTCAGATGACTGCACTTGGACTAGGCGACCATAGCCGTACCACTTAGATTGAACTCAGTATCAATTTGAAAACCGACTAATTTGAGTGGTATTTTTTCGATTTGTATAGTAAGTTATTGTTTTTTTTTATATTTTAAATCAGATCGATATACCTGTGATTTAAGGTTTAAATTTTGTCTTGTGATGCATGGTTTTTTCTCAATAATGCTGTGTGAGGTTACTTAGTATAAGCTTAGTGGTTACTCGATGCTTACTTATGTTGATGTCTCCTGTAATGTACACGTTCCAGACTTTAAAATTGCAAGTACTCGATATAAATCCTAATATTGGATAAATTCTTTTTGAGAATATTAGACGAAAAAAATGTGAAGCTATTTGTAAATAGTTAAGGTATTTAGAAATAGCTTATAATCTTTGGAGGTAACGTGAAAGAAAAAATATAAAAATAGTAATTTTTTCCCATAATAAACTGTAAATAAACTATTATTTTAGTAGTAAGTGTGTTTTTTCTATTTGTACAACGTACATGATTAGTGACTCTTATGATGATATTATGGATACTCTTGGTGTGATTGACTACACATCTAAGTATGTGACTTATTTGTCTTACGAAATCTAGATTTAAAAAAGTCTTGGTTACTGCATTAAATGTCAATGAGTGTGTAATCGCTTTTGTTTCACGGAATCCTCCTAGCATTGCCGCCAGTCCCCTATCTTGATCCTTCTGATGTATCCTATTCCCGACGTCATAATTCTTCTAACCTTATTCCATTTTACTTTGGGTCGGCTCAGCATGTCTTCTTCTTCCATACTTGTCTAGTACTCGTGATCTCAGTAGTCACCCCCTTTTTATAAATGTCATGAACTTTCAAAGGTTGCCAAAGGCAAATAAGTTACCCGCCAGACTGGTTTAAAAAACCCACGTTAAAATCAAAGTCTGGTCTCGGCTATCAGACTATTAAATAAATGAGTAGAAAAACGTCAATAGTTTGAATGATAAAAAATCAAAACACAGGAGTCAATGGTTGACCTCTAGCAGAAGTCGTCGACCTTGCAGATTGAACTTTATCTCTCCACGGCTAAGTATATTGGATTTAAATTATTGAAAATGTATTTATCTTACGTATAGGGTTTTCTATTCTTTTCACGTCAACCGGCTGTCGTATCTGTGGAGGCTAATTTGGTTTTCTTTTCGAATTTCCCTTACCACGTTTATTGTGCATTCTGTCTGGCCCCCGACCGCCTTATCCGCACAGGTAGCGTCAATGCCTGAATCAAGATTTACAATAGTAGGCTAGGCATCAACGAAGCCGCAGACACATCTGTCCCAGATAAAACGTCTAACTGCGTAGTTTTAGGAAGATAGTAACTTTTTTCTAGTCACATATCACAGGTAAGATTATTGGACAAACGCCAGCTTATCAATTAATAAACAATATTGAACTCGTAGAAACGTAAATAGTCAACAAATTATCGTAGAGAAAAACCCACCAAGTAGGTATTTTATTAATGACGAGGCCCTGTGTCAATAAATATTTGTATACTTTGATTAAAACCAGGGGCGTACCTACCGCCGCAGCCGTATCAAAGATATGGGTCTCCCGATTAAAAGGTCCGTGACATGTAGAGGAAAAAACCACAAAATTTTCATAAAACCTCAAATTCTTATTGATACGAAGCTCTTAAATGAGTAACTAATCAAAATTTTAACTTATCGCGGCCCATCAAAGCTTAAATTTTTCGTTAGCTTTTTATCAAAAACTAACCAGGAAGCTCAAATCGTTATTTCTTAATACACTTTTTGGGCTTCGTCGCACTCGGGTTCAAAGGGCCGCCAAAACTTTTTATTTGATAAAGGGGGTAACCCACCAGGGCCCTATTAGGACTAACTATGCCAATGATTTACACTTAAAATGGGATATTTACCATTTTTATTATTTGTGAATGTATTTGTCGTTTTGTCTACTCATAAAAAATTAAACACCCACCAACAATAACTTCAGTTTATCCGTGATTAATTGATCATGGCGCTTGCAAAGTGCCGAAATATCATGAACTCAAAATAAAAATTAAAAAAACATGGCAAAATCCCGTTTTAAGTGTTGTTCATAGTGACCACGTCAGTTTAAAAATATTTTTATAATTACCTACGATTTTTATACAAGGCCGAACTAAGTTGATTAATTATTCAATGTATGACTGAGTCAATGTATATACTATAACTATACACTTCATACAAAACAACCTCTCAGGTTCAACTAAGTCAATAATACATTGATCTTTGTGCTAACAGTTTCACACCTAACGAAACACAAATAAAAATAGCTATATTTACTTAATTACGGTACTTAGAATTTTTGACCGGTAAAGTACCGAGAAAATGTATCATAGTCGGTCAGTCATTGCGAGTAATATTCAAGTGTCCCCCCTATTCCTCCCTCCCTTTTTTATTAGCCCTTTATATATTATTATTCCTCTGCAATTAACCCTTTGAGGATTAAAGGCCTGAAATTTTATTATATCATGTCAGTTATTAGTGTTATTACCTACATAATGATTTGCAAATGCAGTTGGGTACAGAGTTGCCACCCGTCCCGATTTTGCCGGGACAGTCCCGATTTCGAAGACATTGTCCCGCGTCCCGACGGTCTATCGATTTTGTCCCGATTTTTGACAATATGCGACAGGCTCAATCAATTCATTCACGGGTACCCAACCCAGTCACAAAGTCAGTCAAAGCGTTGATAAAAAATGGGTCCAAGTATTTAAAGTCGCAAAGGAGCAGAAGTTGAACGCATTCTTTAGTGTTGTATCTCGTGCTTTGAGCATACCATACCTCCTTCAAATGCGTATGTTGAGCGCGTATTTTCACAAATGACCATGAAATGGTCTAATATCAGAAATCGTTGCTCGTTAGATTTGATAAAAGCAGAATTGCTAATTTCTTTGAATATGCACATGTCTTGTTCAGACTTCATAAATAAATACAAAAATGATATAGATTTACTAAAAGCGGCTCGTAACAATAAGAAATACACATGGAAAAAATAATTATATAAAATAAATACAAATATAAACACAAAATAAAGTTTCATTTTCCTTTGACTGTCTCATGGGTAATTTTTTTTTTTCACCAAACTCCGAACGTCTCTTATGGATGCCCGATCGTCCCGTTTTTTTTTCCCCTAAAGGTGGCAACCCTGGTTGGGTAGTTCTTGATATTTTCATTCTGCCTTAAGAATAGCCACCGTCAGTTGTTTTTCTCAAATATCTAAAACTCGAATGTATATTGTATAAAAAGCTGCTTAGGATTTTTGACTTCCTCTTTGCCTCTAGCAAGGGCATTCAAATCTTGTTTTAAATGTCACTTTGGCTATATAGATATTCCAATAAAATAGACCATAACGCAAATTCAATATTTGTGCCACCAGTCTAATAATTAACTAATTATTCTAATTGCGTCTCTAGACGTGATAATAATTAAATCACTAAAAAACAAAAAGAGCTTTGGTTGGGACGGGATATCTACTCAAGTTATAAAAGTTGCTAATAGTATAGCTGGCTTAAATTTGGTTTAAGAAGTCTAGAAATGCATTGTATATTCGACTTTCCTGTTGACCCCTTCCGAATAAGGATAAATATAGATTCATTGAACTCGCAAATAAAGGTTGTTTAATTGTAAAATCGCTTCTAGTTATTTTGTTTGGCTTCATTGATTACCTAGTTACACCGTTTCGTAACGTGGGGTCTTAGATTTGATACCTGGGTGCTCTTAAGAAACGATTATCGCATATTTATTAGGTCTAAAACTCGGAATTTGAATTAACGAGAGACCTAAAACAATACCTAGCAAAACGCCTTTAGAAAAAACAATAGCAAATATCAGACGGGAGTCAATTTTCATTATCAGCGTCCTATAAACTACCTAAGAAATAATTCAACAAGATTACTATGTATAGAGACATTTATTTTAAACAATAACAATATAAATACATGATGTACAAACACGAACGCTTTAGTTGAATACAAGATCCTTGTAGTTGGACAGTAGGTAATAGTTTGAAACGTGGCAGTTGGTCGAAGTGCGTACGACTGTTGTACGATCAGCGCGCTCGAAGTTGGCTTTAACGATCTCGTAGTAGCGACCGTCACTGAAAAGGAGAAAATATATATTTTATTCAAGAACTTCGAATAAGTAAGTAGAACTCTTTTCGTGTAGGTATATAGGAAATAAATGCTTTGTGGCACCTCACACCTAGTATAACTGCAAACAGGTCACACATTCAGCAAAAGTATATTTTGCATAATTTGGAACCTAAATGCAAATTCCTGGATTTTAAAAGTGTTAGTGTCCATGGGAGCTAGATTTTCATAGATAAATGCTTTGTGTATGACCAGATGGATGAACCTAGACGAGGCAAAATGAGAAGTAAAGATCGTAGCAGGAGGCCTTTTGTGGTTTCTGCCTACCTCCATGGGAAAAGGTGTGTGTTAATGTTTGTATGTTTTATCTATGCACTGTTTGAATGAGTAGTAGTCTGAAAGTTACACATCAAGCTGAAGTCTTCAGCGATTAAGTGATGACATAAAAATTTAGTGTGCATGTATTCTTAACACTTTCTGCCAAGCACCCAACATATGGGTCGAACAATAATTCGTTCATGTGCGCACAACCCGCAAACCGAGTCGTCTTTATCCGTAGCTAATAGATGACGCCTATACTAGTAAAAATGTATTAATTATTTGAACTTAGCAGTGAAAGTGTAAAAATACTCACAAGATCCTAGCTAGCAAACTGAATCTGCTTGCTTTATTTACCAGGTTAAAAAGTAATGAATTTACTTAACCAATGCAGCATTACTCACCTTAGCACCAAAGATTTAAGTTTCAGGCACTTGACGCGCAAGATATCGATGGCTTTCTGACTCTTGTCACTAAAACGTAGGTTCTCTGGATCCCAGCGCAGTTCCAAACGCTCCAAGTTGGGACAGCTGTTCGCTATGCCGTCCATCAACTGGAAAGACAGATTTATGTAACTGTAGACTTGTTGTCAAAGAACATAATAATATTCGGCAGGGCAAGGACGTTTACATAGATTTAAAAGATTCCATTTTATTCAACAGACTATCTAGCCAATAGTGAAGTCTATTGGAAAAGTTCAGGTTTACATTTTTTTTAATATTCGCCATGTCTATATTCCTTAAGAAATCACAAAGGCAATATTTTCTGAAGTAAATCTGCCAAACTATGAACTTACTTGATCAACGTGAATATTAATGCCAAGACGTTCTTGTGTTCCCATGATAAGAATTCTGAAACAAAACAATAATTTTAGACCCATTTAAACAAACCAATTATCTTCTTTACTTGTACGGATTTGGCTCTTGCCTCACCTAACAACAGTTTCACGAGTTACGTATTCACGCAGCTTAGCGTTTTGCTGCTAAAATCTTGACGAAATCCCTGTCAACGAGGGTAATTTTACAGGTGACTGACCATTGCAAGTTATAATGAAAGAGCATGTTGAAAACTATTCCAGACATAAATGGGCTTCCCCAGGGAACCCGAATTGCCCCTTTAAACGTAAATTATAATAATTAATGTGATTCCTGTGTATGGTTTTTATTGCTGCCATAGTTACATAGCCAAAATCATTAGCATTCATTTAATGGGATGGAAACTACTCTGTCAAGAAAGAACCGGGAAACGATCAATAATACCTACACAAAATGTTAGTTATTCATCCAAAGCTATTTTATCGCCTTCAAAGTATGCTCCTTCAGAAACGATACACTTGCGCCAACGAATAATCCAATCATCAAAACATTTTTAAACGCTTTTTCCGGAATTGAGTTCAGTTCTCGCCGCGAATTCTATTTTGTCTTCTACCGAATGAAAACGGGTGCCAAGAAGTGATAATTTGAGTTTAGGAAAAAGAAAGAAGTCGGCTGGAGCCATATCTGGTGAATAAGGTGGTTGCTGGATGGTATTTGCAGAGTTTTTGGCCAAAAATTCGTTTAATATGATGGCCTTGTACGAAGGCAAATTATCGTGGTGCAAAATCCAAGAATTTTCCTTTCACAAATCTGGCCTTTTTCGTCGCATTTGCTCTCTTAAACGCCGCATAACAATCAAATAATATTCTTTATTTTGTTTGAGGTCTTCCGGTAAGAATTCCGAGTGCACAACACCGCGATAGTCAAAGAAAACGGTCAACATGACTTTGACTTTTGATCGACTTTGGCTTGGTTTTTTCGGTTTCGGTTCAGTTGGAAGGCGCCACTCCGAAGCTTGTTGACTAGTTTGTATATCAAAATCATAAACCCACGTCTCGTCACCAGTAACAATGCGTTTCATGAATGTTCGGTCGTAATTGACTCGGTCTAGCATGTCCTCAGCGACTCTTATGCCATTGAGTTATTGGACAAAATTTCAGGTCTTTTGGGACTAGGCGAGCCGCAACATGTTTCATACCCAAGTGATTATTTCAAATAGTACGGATCGACTCGTGAGACACAGAATGTTCAGCGGCTATCTGTCTCAAACTTGAATGAGGATATTCAGTCACTATTTCCTTCACTTTTGCGATGTTAACTTCAGTTAAAGACGTTGATAGCCTACCAGAGCGAGGTTTTTCAGGATTATTAGGATTTTCAGGGACTCGGAACACGAAATTCCATCGGCGATGCAGACAAACTCTTTGTTCGATGTTTTTGTTCATTATGAAATTCGCAATACGCACTAGATATGATCTAACTAAAAACAGCACTGTATTTAATCTAAATAACAGATGCAACTCAAACTTCGCGCTAAAATGGAAAACTGTTGTGCCAATCTAACAACAAAAATCCATTCCCGATACTTTTTTGACTGAATGTATTTTTCAAAGAGAAGTCTGTAGATATTCTTGGACCAGTTTTGAGTTCGACCTAGTAATCAATCGATCAAGTAGCAAAGTTCCGAGTCTACTTCATCCTTCATCACTCACTTGGCGTTAACTAGCAGCTGCAGCACACTCTGCCACAGCTGGTCGGTGATGTGCGGCATGCCGCTGAGCACGAGCCCGTGCAGCTGACTGCCGTGACGCGACAGGAAGCGGTGCAGCGCCTCGTCTGTCAAGTTGTCTGAGGAGTCTACGTCCAGCCCTACAAGGTTTCTGTAGGAAAATAGAGAAAGGTGTTATTAAACAAGATCTGTGAAATAATTTGGTCTATAAGTCCGAGCGCGAGTAGTAGCTGGCGTGGAGTCAATCTGGGATCAATCCACTGCTAAAGTAGCTGTCCATTTTCGGGATTTTTGGAGTCGTATTTGGCAAAGGGATACTCCTTTTATAAAACATAATTGGTGAAATGCACGTGTTTCGCTCGGCTCTACCTCGGGAGGAAAAGGCGTCATATGTTTTTAAAACGCTGGTGCTCCTAACCTCTGTATTTAATAACACTTCAATTAACTTTAAAAAAACGAAGGCATTATATCCAGTAGCCCGCCTAAGTAGGAACGTTGCAGGCTGAAAGTATCCTCAAACCCTCACCTGGCAGTACCAGATTCCATCCAAGCTTTCAGCACAGAGTCGTTGAACCCGTTGATCTGTCCGGCGCTCAAGAACCTGAGGTTCTGTGTCCTGGTCAGCATGTCGATGAGGCACTCCGTCGAGAGGTCCGTGGCGGTCACGTCCAGCTCCTGGACGGAAGACTTCTCCCATTCCACTTGCATTACGTGCTCGGATTGGAGACCTGATGAGAATAGAATAGGTATTGAATTCGACTTTCGGCTGAAAGTCGAAATCTAGCTAGGAAGATGTGAAGTTACGTTGCTTTCAGTTTCATAAAATACTGTCGTAAGTTTGAGAAAATAAGTCGACGTTAGTCTAGTCAAGCACACCGCTAAGCACGAGGTGCGATTCTCACACAGAACTGCATTCTCAGGTCGGAAAAATTGGTAGGTATTGGGTTTACCATCTTGAATTTCTCAGTAGCCCGGCGGAGTCCAAATTTGGGCCCGGTTGATGGTAGGTAATAAGCTCGCCCCTTATTAACACCGTAACTGCCGAAATGCGTGTTCCGTGGGGTAAACCAAAACAGAGGTATCATATATACTATATAGCTATAGATACACCTCTGCCTAACCCTTCGGGGATTAGAGGATTTACAGGCGTAATATTTTTGATAAGAAGACATTTTTACTGGTTTATTAATAAAAACTCCTAAGATAGTAAGTGAAACCTACTGCATCCGTTCATAAGCAGGCAGGTGAGTCTCCTGGAGCGTTGGAACAGCGTCTTCATGGTGGAGCCCGTAACTTTGTTGCAGAAGTTCACCGCTAGGCATTCCAGCTGCGGATAAGGTTACATTGTAATTTAGATGCATGTAACAGTGATAGAGGCAGTCACAATAAGATAGGAGAAGCTGGGCAAACGTTCAATCCAAGTTTGTTAAGAGCTGTGGTATTTGCATTCACAAATACCACAGTTTTCCATCTCTTGATGTCGAAAAAAGACTTAAAATTAAAAGAGTACTGCGCGATCTCCAAATTTTGAACTGAGTCAGTAGGATGCTGATGGTTATGAGTATGACAATCGAGGGGTTAAGTAGAAGTAAAAAGATATCCCAAGAAAATGGTACAGAACATGTAACAAAAATCGTAGGACCGCTTAGCAGCCCTAAAATGATCTGAAAATTGTCAAATCCTATTTGCATGGTATAGTTTGAAGCTTGATTGCAATACAGTCTTGTTGTGAAGTGTGAACTCAAAAGAAGTTAAAATCTTATAACACAACATCCTGAAGGCGCTCTTTACGATACCCGAATTGTGTGATCATACAAAATTATATTTTATTTAATTCATGAGCTTTACCTGGATACAGTTAGAGCTGAACGCATCAATGTGGGAGTCATCCACGAAGTTGATACCGTAAAGATTTATAACGCGAAGGTTAGGGGTGGCAGACTTGAGTTTGTGCACGTTGATGACTTCGTATATCTCCTCCTCTTCTTCTTCTACCTTCTCGTATGTGCCTGAAAGAGATGGAGAGTGTTCTGTTAGTGCGTCTTCGCCACAAGGCGAAATTGAATAGCAGAAAATCTGTCAAAAAGAAAAACTGGGTAACGCCAGACCTTGTTCATGGAATTTTACGTCCCTCAACCTTTTGAGCACAGAGTTGCTGAAGTGTATGGTTGGTATCTCCAGGCTCATGCATTTCTTAGTAAGAGCCTGGAGTTTAGAAGTAAGCGGTATGATATCTCCGTGCCCCGGATAGCAATTTATCAGGTGTTTTGATTGCCGTGCCATCGGACCACGAAAGTGTATCTACCTAACTGAACACGTTTAGAAGGACTAAGTGTTACTAATACTCTATTTTTACATTGTTTCACATATCGAGTTTTCGTTATCGGCAACGGATCTAGAGGACATATTTTAGTCGTAAATATTCCTAAATTCATAATTAATTAAAAAAGAGCGCGTTCAATTAGGTTTATTTATTTAAGCCAGAATCCGAAGTTTTATGGTGGTGTAGTGCTTTACGTATCCGTAATTCATGGAATTTAAGTATAATATTTTTGATGATGATGATGATGTTTATGTCTGTGGTTTCGCATGTTTGGAAATCCAAAATTATCCATCGGATAGGTAGGTACTTCGCGTTGAATTAGCAAACGGTCCGGCTTGCTAGTAGTAATACTTATCAAATTTATTTGAAGTTGTCCCAACGATTCCGGTTACAGATAACATCAGGCTCTCTCATGCAGGAAACTAGCAGTAGGCTCGGGAGCCATGGCACCAGAACCGTTTCTAAGAAAACTTGTTCGGCAACCGAGATCAGCTATAGAGTTGAACCTCATCTATCAGCATGTCTAGAGTGCTATCGCAAGCGGCTGCGTGTGTTTTGGGGTAAACACTGACTCCACTTTTGTAGACAGCTAACGAAATGTGCAGTTGACAGGCGTCGGACTTACGAAAGCGAAGATAGCGCATTCGCACAACGCATCACATACATGAAGACCCGGATTACAGTCGAACAGTTAACTCACCAATAAGATGCAGAATCTCCAGGCCATTAATAAAGTTATAGATCTTCCTCATGAAGCCCTCCATGAAGATGACCTCTGACAGGCAGATGCAGAGGTACCGCAGCTTCGTGGGGAACGCCTGCATCTCTGAAAAGTCGTGCAGCTGCATGGCTGGAAGATTGGAAGAATGGGGTTTAAATAGGCTTTAAGAAAAAAAGGTTTGATTTTCAAAAAGATTCTTTAGCTAGGTAGATAGTAAAGTAGCTAAGTAGATAAATGCCAAATCTCTTCAAATAATCAGTTATATCGTTTGTCCTTGCCGGTTTGACTGAAAACTAAAAAAAACCTAACCAGGCAATATTCTAACGCCTTGTTAATATTTTACATCTGCAGGTATTGAACAGGCAACACGAGTTGACGTGAGGCAACACCCGCTGCACCCACCAAGCCTTCATACTTGAGAACACAGATGCAGCTGAGTCTACAATTGGTGAGCATACCACTGTTTCATGAAAATACATTATAGATGATGGCAATTTAATAATCCATAATCATCATACACCATACTGCCAATAATACTGGTATAATCATCCCCTTGTCTACCGCCGGTGATTAAATCGCCACCCTCCATTGTATTTCTTGCCAGGCCACATTTAAAATACTTTAGTGTCGGCAACGTGTGTAGAAGCGAATCTTATTGTTGACTTACCAGTACTAAAATCGAGCAGCATATGCGTCAAGTTGGGACACTTGGCAGCAAGTTCATGTAGAACAGTGTGAGTGATCAGTTCTATGGGCAGTTCAATGTACCGCAGGGAAGGCCCGAAACGTATCGATATTAGCGCTAGAAGTGACTCCAGTGATCCTGAAAAAAAAATAAGTTTCATTCAAGTAAAATCATGAAGTTAATCTGAAGTCAGGACAGAATTTTGATGTATCTAGCTCGAGAATTAAACTGAACAAGCCAATCAAACAGCCATAATCATTTCTATTATTTCCAAATTACTGTGTTTGATAAGACCATATCTCTGCCTACACTAACGTTAATTAAGCGCAATATAATGTTATTTCATTATTATTAACACTAACGCCATCTATTAGTAACTTTCGAAAGCAAATAAATCAATCTCCACAGACAAGAAAAAATAAAATAAAACCTTTATTCAGAGGGGTTGCTACATCGCAAAAACATCTTTTATGGTAGAAATATTATCAATCTATGGGGTTCTAATTTTAAACTCTTCTTTCTATTTATAGCGAATGAACTTACCAACATGTAATCCTGAGATTTCTGGCCGTAAACTGACGTGGGTCCATAGTTTTGTGTCGTAGGCGACCATGCGCCATCTTTTGCATACCGTAGCCATTCGACATATTTCTCGATGTGTTAGATACGAAAATATGTTCAGTAATACTTTGTCTGGTAACTTCTCTATAGTCTGAAATAAAATAGAAAGGACGTCAGCTTATTTTATCCTCCTAATCATTTTTCATTCGTTCATGGCAAGCGTTGTGACTGCATATTGGCATCTTCGCTTAAGAAATTAATGATTATCTTTCACAGCTGCAATCATAAGTAGAGTGGTGTGGTCTAAGAGTTATATTTACCTAAATGATTGTCATTTTGGATCACTTTTATTGTTACAGATACATGCTTATTCCGCTCTATTTGCAAAAGAGTTATCCTCTCCAGTATTAAATAAACGCACAGGATAGTCACAAAAAAATATGTAAACATAATCGAAACAATAACAAGAACACATTTACATAACATTACCGTGTTAGCGAACGGGCTCCTCACTTCCCCGCTTTCAGTCAAGTAGACTTGATTGGCTTCCAAAGCCAACTGCCCCCAAATATCGGTCGGGATATCCATAACGAATTTTTATACTAGACACTAAATTAATCACGAAAAATACATTAAAATACAAGATTTTGTAGCGGAAATCTTTCCAGATTTACTTGATACGCCAGTAAACTTCGACTCGAGCGCATAAATGGAACGCTCAGGTTAATTTTGGAACCATCCGGGATTGGGCGAAAGTGCGCGTGTACGAAGTATTTCAGCAATTCGTTGATTATTTACTCTTTAAATTAAAATGACACGGTATGACTGGAAAAATGCTTACAGCTGCTAATGTTGATGTAAATTTTAAAATTAATGATGACATCCTTTGATTTCTCATCATTTCATAAAAATTTTGGAAGCGGGAAATTTGAAAGTTCTACATGGCGCGAAGTTGGAATGCTGGTCTTTGAATTTGCAATAAAACTTTTCGGTTCGAGCTGTTAGAGTTTTAACATATAAAAAGTCTTTTTCTTAGTGATGTATTCTATAAATAGTTGTTGTTATTGGAGACTAGCTTGAATTTCTTCCGCTTAAAACCCGTGTGTAACCAAGTGCGTCAACACCATAGACCACGTCTGTACCTACATAATAAAAGTACTTTTTATATTGATATTGGTATGCAAAATATTTCAATAGAAAAAAAATATTTCTTAGAATATACATTATTCTGTGAATGGCTAAAATTATTTTTATCACAGTACGTTGAATTCGTGCAGAATAAAACGACTTCTGAAGACATGCTGCGCAGACTCCGAATAAATTGGGATTGCAAGAGAATGTTGATGAACCGAATTTGCTCTTGAAATTTTTAAAGGACACTAAATACAATGCTTAACGAAGACCTTCCTCTTCAAATTAATCAACACCACAAATCTATAATACTCTCATCATATCAAAATTATCTTTTATCTTGCTGTCACTCAATCAATCGTCATTCGTTCTTTGGTCCTCGGTCGCCCGCTTTAATGGTATATTTGTTCTCTGTCGGTCACAGCGTTTAAAAACCCGTGGCGAGGTGATAGCTATACACAAATGTATTGTCTGAGGTGCAGACATAACTTGGCAAGCAAGGTGGTATTTCCTGGATTGTGACTCAGGGCGACGATCTGTTTACGTATCTATAATTCGTGTTAGTATGTTTTTCGGCACGTGTAAGAGAGAATTGTGTTCAATTTGGTCATTTATGAACAAAATATCATTAATTGTGCCGTTCAGATTGCATCATTAGTTCTCTTGCATGATCTAAATCAGAATCAAGTCGTACAATTGATTTTATTGCTGACACAATTTGTTTGCAGGGACGTACGATTCCCGAGACCAAAATAAATCATCTGTTTATGCAACTATCACTTTTATTAACTAGTTGTTAAGAGCGCAGGTTGATTAAAGAAAATTCGGCGGCAAATTGTCGTCAACACGGCTGCATGCCATAAATTCCTAATTTGAAAAGTCACGTTGTAAAATCATGTCTATCTGTTCAATTTCTAGGATAATAGTTACGTTTTGATTAGATTGCCATGGTAATATTTTATGCAATCTTGATGTACAAAACAGATGGAAAGCAAGTATTTGATGAAGATTTATATCTTTTTTCATTCGCGAACCTTCCATCTTTAAAACGAATGGATTTGAAATTGCTTTCGCAACACCTTGCAAAAAGGAATCCATCAAATAATATTTGAACTAATAATGAAGCTTTAGTTGTTCAAAACGATGAAGAAAACTTTGACTATTTTTAACATAACAGTAAATAAATCTGCTAATTATTGTTTGATTTAAACAACAGTTGCAGTTCTGATACAAAATTCACCGAAAGCAATCTCGATCCAAATATAATTTCGCGAATCTAGTCTAAAGATTGTACGTCAACATTGTGACGTCGAAAAGTCAAAGGTGTAATGGAAGTGGCGCCAATCTAATCCGGGCATTTAGACGTGAACAGATGTTTTCCTACGAATTTAGAATGAATATACATACCTACTTCATACTCCACAACTCCATAGAGATGTAGATGAAGATGACGCAAAAGTAAGTGAATGAAAAAAAAACTAATGAGCTGCATTCTTGTGCTATTTCCTTAAAGACAATGATACTGGCTTATGAGAACTCAGGAATTGTTTGGGTACAAAAGAAAATAAATGAAGACACAAAAAAAAATCCATATCCAAATATCTGCACTTGTCAAAATATTCACAATCACTGCACATCCTTGTCTTGTTTATGGTCCCCAACATTACCTTCCTCCTTGGTGGGGTAGGTGGTGGTTTCGGTACATAAGTCCCTATCGTTTGAGTTTGTTCATCCTGCATTATAAAATTATTGTTTATGCACTTTTCTTAATGGCCTGCACACGACTGATTGCCTGCATATAATCACAACAAGTAATTATTGTTTGGCACAAATCAATCGTCTGTCATTGTCACTCAGATTATTTTTAGGGTGTCAACCAGCCTAGACTAAGCTATGTATGTATGTTGGTATATTGAGATGGGGCATTCCCCTATATGTATAGACACGAAATTTGTACAGTGTGCTCTTGTTTCTATGATAATAGTCCCATAGTAAATATTGTACGTGTAACATGAATGTTGTTCTTATCAAGGATTACCTATTTCTGTCTGCCTTCTACCACGTAAAGCTAAATACTTTCTAGTGGTTCTTTCTACAACTATACTATCGCAATGTCAAGAGATCTTCTACGAGTATCTCAGATTAATTTTGATGTAATCTTGCGTAAGTACCTACGTGTACTATTGACAGTTCCATGCTCCTTCGGTAAGGATAGTTTTTTTTTCTCAGAGATCTGCTACATAAGTATATAAGTATTCTACTCTTTGTCTGCTGCTAAGCTGTCAACCCGGGACGGTACGTATCTTGGCCTAACGGTTTCTTCAGTCAACTCAGCCTACTGCAGTCCTCTGCTGGACATAATATGTTTAACTAAAGCTGCGCCACGATATCCAGTTATTCTCCTTCTGCATCCAATCTGACCCAGCCATCTTTTTAAGGTAACCTGAAGAAGCTGGGTCCCAGACTACATATGCTGATACGTCGTCTTCTTTAGCCTTTTTCTAGATCAAATTATTTGAAGTAATGAGTAAGCGGTTAGTTTAATGGTACTGCCTATATTAGTTGTTTATTATACCTGCAGACGTAGAATTTCGAAGTCATAACAATTAGTCTATGCCTACTAGAGATTTATGGATTTATTTAGAAAAGATACATTATGGAGCCATCTGGTAAAACGCGGAGCTATGTTCCTTCACTCTTTTTGCATTCAGGAATAAAATAAAGAAACTCGTCGTCAACGGGTGACGGGGTGAAATTTTGACATTAGCTTCCTGTCTCCTAACTCATGACTCCAGAACTATAGTCCTCCCCAGATCGGCACTAGTAGGTACACGGTTATTTTATTTATAATTATCTGCCAACGAACCAACCGAACTAATAGTTTGTCATCAACATTTTTTTCCTGTTTAAAATGTTTCTGTTAATCGTCAGAATTAACAACTTTAGACACATCGAAAAAATATTCCTTATGAAAAATACCGGGGAACTTGTGGTGATGGATGTCTTTAATAAATTTAGCATTTTTTGCATGCTTAATATTGAGTATCATGGTGTATTTTGATAACATGTTACATACTAGTCATTAAAAATTGGTAATCTGCTTTAAGCAGCTAAAAATATACTCCGTCTCTTCCGTCGAACATCCGAGGTGACTAATATCTTGTTCTAGGAGCACTAAATTAAGAAGAAATTAACTTTATTAACGACAAAGTTATCCATTAAGAACATGTTTTTGGTTTTGGACCAGATGTCTGAACGTGCGTGAACAAAAAGGAGAATGTGGGGATCGTAGCGAGTGTCGTTCAATGGTTTCTGCACACGCTTAAGGTGAATTATGTTGAAGTAGAATGTTGATCTCTGTTCATTGATCTTATAAATCTCTCGCTCTTATTTTTGTGCAATAATAACAGCCACTGTAACTGAAATAGATCAAACATCTGTCAGTCAGCAAGGACCACATCGTATGCACTCTCGTAAGAACTCTAATGCATTGCATTATCTGCTGACTAGTTTTTGTCCGCGGCGTCCCTCGCATCGTTGTAATGGAAATTATCCCGCGGGAACATCCTACCTTGCGTGGTGTTGATTTATGTTGTTTGTTCGTAGTTGTCTAAGTATTAAAAAAGCGCTTTGATGAGTTATTGAACATAATACTAAATCTAAAATAAGAATAAAAATATGTACAATTACGGGGCGTCAAAAAATTCGTCCACATCGCTGTCAACAGGAAAAGTGCCCAGAAGGCTGGCAGCATTGTTACGTTGGGTGGCAATGCTGATTATTTGGCCAAAAAAAATGCCAGCCCTCTGGTCACGTGAAGAGTCTACCAACCGCTTGGCGATATTCCGAAATAATAGGTGGGCAATCGGACTCCATGGCCCTAGCGTTTCAACCTCAAACGGCTCAAACACATAATTACCAATTAAGTTATTGCATTTGGTCCGTTTGAGGTTTCCAGCCCCTGCAGCAGCCGCCCCAGCGCAGCCCCCGTGCTAGGAAGATGATGCAAGGGTGTCGACGCAAGTTGCATCCACACCAAAGACCTACCCAACTTCCATGGCATTATGGTCATACCATCTGGTCTCTTCCCATCGACGCATGCCAAGCCATTGGGTTCTAAGACAGCTGGCACCCCGGCGGTGGCAAGAGCACGACGGATGAGATCATTAATGCTAGCTTGCCGCGCAATCCGACATGCACTCTTACAGCAGGAAAGGATTTTGGGAGTTGGATATTTTGAGAATCGGACATTTTGGGAATTGGACGTTTTGAGAATTGGGCATTTTGGGATTTGGACATTTTGAGAATTGGATATTTTGACCCTGAACGCTACCCGTATGCCAAATTTTATCGAATTGCGTTAAACGCAATCGGCCCTTAAACGCTAAGGCGTGACAAACTAACTCACGTTCACATTTTATAATATGTCTTACTTGGGATCATGAGGACCAAACACAATCTAATCTAATTAGTAAACTACATTGATGGCATTGTCTCTGTTGATAAATATTCAGTAAACCAATGAAATATTAAAATCAAAATTTAAGTCAAAAACGTTGATTATGAAAAAGAAAACTGATGCTTTTGTCTTAATCATAACACAATGCGATATAGTGACTTTTTTGTCTTATTTTAGGCACCAACAAACATCTACTATATCCAAACAAAACTATTATGAACTGAATGATGGGAATGGAAATGAACAATGTACCAACCTATTTCAATATTTTAAGGAATCACCCTAGTTGCCAGGGTTTCGTCAAAAAAGTTGTCTTCTTTCGTGATTGTAAAATAGTATGACAAAAAGAAAGGCATCAGCATCATTATCTGGATGAAATGCTTTGGGCTAGCTAAAACCTAAATATCTTCAGATGACCTAAGATGAAGGCAATTTCCATAAAAAAAAAACATGATAAATTATAGAAGGTCCATAGTTGGAAATTACTGTAACAGATGTACAACATGAAGATGACTTCTTGTAAACCTAAAAACACGAGTCAATCTAATTACACCCTAATGAATCAGTGCCTGTCACCCAGTCAGAGATTATTTAAAACTCTCTTCCTCACTGTCGTCTTTAATTACAGTCTAAACTGAACGGGGAATGACCAATAATTATTGTTGTTTTTCTTTTCAACATTTTGGTTTCTAATTAATTTTAACAAGTCATTGAAATAGACAAACAAAATATGAATGTAAATTGTACCATAATTACCACTATCTGTTTCCTACGAAAACTGGACCCCATATCATCTCGGTTGATCGCCATCGCAGCGCTGTCCACATTCAAGATCCCCCACGAATCCATGGCTGCTGGTCAATGAAACTCTCCACAAACAAAAAAGTCCTTGGTATCACTATGTCCTTCAAAACACACACAAATCCAGTTGGCGCGAAAACTCCATACAGCAAAGTTTGAAGTAGTTATATCCACAGGTTCCCCGTCATGTCGCCTGTCTGTGCTTCTTAACCGTCTGGTACTAATGAGAACCGCTGTGTAAAGTTATATTGTAGCAGATGTACCTATATGCTGTCAGATATTTAAATTGGCAGGCCAAAATAAGTACGGCATTTTGCTTCAACTGGGCGCAGTGAGACTGTACGGTTGCCAAGAAGATTCGTATTGCAATCGTGTCACTGTAACTACGGTAGATGTACGAGACCGTCTAACATCATCTGCCTACTGATTCAATGCTATATGTCAACGCTATTTAGATTTAAGAACATTTTGCAGGAAATCGTGAACCGTGTTTACACAAAAATGCTGTTAATTATCAATTTACTGTGTGCGTTAGCGATTTTTAAATATACCATCCGCCTAATCTTAATTAGAATGGATTTTTCATTGACTTTTTTATGTTGCTGTTGGATGAAATCCAAATAATTAGGAGTTATGTTAGTATTGATTCATATTTAGGTATGTGTTTGTAGAATAGCAAATCGGTTTATTTACTTGTAAGTTAGTTGATGAAGGCATATAGGTAAAACATACGTTGGTATATTTCTTATGATTTTACTGTATTAAAATTTTAGTTTTAGTTTTTGTGGGATTTACATTCGAAAACACAATTTTTTGTTATAATGATAATTATCTATCATATTTACAAGATAAGTCTAGAAACCATTAGTTAAAGTAATATGTGGTACTTGTGGTAGAAAATTACTAAACAGCTGATGTGGAAGTAGGGTATAAAACATTTTTTAACTACTGGTAACACCCCAGATTTCATTCACTCCTGTATTCACTTCTGTCACAGCTGTCGGTGTCAAACTGACAGCTGATTGATTTCATGACCAATCTTTGTCGTACGTTTAGTCGTTCTTCCGTTCAGCGTAATCTCGTCGCATTGTTTTGCAATGTTCTTTGGCGGGGTGTCAATGATATTCGTAAAATCTAACTAGTGCGCATAATACTGTAACATTGTTAGTGAAACATTGGCGACCTAAAAGTCTTTGTTTAAAAAAATATCTTAGAAAGATAGGGATCGTTCGGACGTGCTCAGTCTCAGTGTATAATAGTTCGTCTGCTCTCGGGCATCTTGCTTTATCTCATAACTCGGAAATGCGAACATCTCCAGTGTTCTGATTATATTCAGTTCATCGCGCGAAACAGTATCCGCCGGTTGTTTTGACGATGTCTCGGTAGCACTGGCCGGTTACTAGAACGTTGTAAAAAACGAAAAAGTTGCACCGGGTTTTTGGACTTTTGAAAAAGGAACTCGTTTTTTTTTCATAAATATTTAACCGCGATATATCTGGTAACAATGGCGGGCTATTTACCAGAATACATGTACTCTTTTGTGGACCAGCTTGACGAGCATCCGTGGCTTTTCGCTGGCCTAGCATCTATCTTGGTTGGTCTCAGTGGCATTTTACCGCTGCTCATCATTCCACTGGACGCGACAGACAGCTTCACCGATGGCCGTGAGTATTTTTGTTTACTTGCGTTACATTTTTCGACCATGTGTCTGTTATTTTTAGATTTTCCAAGTCATCATTCATGCTAGTGTCATGCCAACGCATGCGTCGTCTGTCTTATGAATTAACTAAGTTTCGTACAAAATACAGAAACTTTATATTAACTATAACAAAGCTAATAAATAATTGTATGAACTCAGTGATGTAATTTCTTCAAAAATTGATCATTTCTTTATCTAATAAGGAAGAGTTTTTTTTATATTTTATAAACATTAAACAGTATTTTGACAGTGGTTAAAAAACCAGCCAGTGTCAACAGTTGTACAATCTAAAAGTGGAAAAAAAAAATATCTTTGTTGTATAAAATATTGCTCTTGAATCTTGGAGCATTTATTTTGCTCTGTAACTTATTAACTATCAGGTGTAAAATCTTCAATTGAAACTCTTTTTAAATCAAAATGAGTGTAACGAAACCATCAGCTATCTTCTTGAAATATCATATTCCTTTTTTAGCCTTGTTTACATATAGCAACAATAAGTTTCTGTATGGGAACTGGTTATAAAGCCATTAAAAATTCTTGCTCAACATAAACAGAGATATTTTATTTAAAGTTCTAAAAAATTTTATAAGATTTTGACTTAGTTGGTTGTTATTTTTTTGGAAAATCTCAGGTTTAAAATAACAATCTCAGACTAAATGTGTAACACCTCTATACACATTATTTATTAAATAATGTCCCAGCCAGAATCCAATTCCCTATTATTTCAATTGCCCAACAAAATCTGGAAGAATTTAAACATTATTTTAACATCACTGGAACACTAATGGAACATACAATACTCATCAAAAAAATATATTTTTATTCTGCATTTAACTCAAGGTAAAAGTTGAAGTTCAGAAAAATAGCTTCCTGTACCCGTACAAAATATTAAAAGTCATAATTATAATAAGGAAGAAGAAGTCAACAAACTTATTATTATTTTTATGAATGAACGAAACTGTGTTGAATGAAATATTGCACTGGGTTTTTTAAATGAAAATATTTACATTTTATTTGCCTGTCAAGGAATGTTAAATAAAAAACATCAAGCAAGTGAAAAAATTCCAGTTTATATATTGTCTTTGAAATTATACTGTTTTATTTAATATCATTAATTAATATTTATACCTAGATGTAATCTCAATGTTTAATATGCAACATAGTATTGATAATTATTTTTCCAATCATCAACATCAGTTTAACTATGTTGGTATCAGTTCTAGCCTAACTAGACAGGGGGCCTAAAATAGCCACCTTATCAGAATCCTAATAGGATAATAATATGAATTACATTTGTTAGCTGCGTCTGTGACCATTTTAAGAATTCTAATGTGATTCATATCATTATCATAATATGATGCTGCTAAAGCAGCCATTTTAGATCCGCCATATTATGAATGTAGTGAGTGCCTATCTGACCTCTACAACCCAATTCTGGATGATACCATATACCCCTCTCTAATTACCTTTCAAATAACTTCTGAAACTCACAATATTCACCAATCACATAACAACAACATCACCCACAATGATAGATGAGATAATGAAGTACAACAATGTTGTACCACTAACAATACACATGACATCAAAATTTACAATACATACACCAACTATGTTTTACAACACAGCTCTCTGTGCAGAGGCTATTGACTTCATTTTGTTTACACCCGCTGTGAGAACCATTGTTGTGTCTACTCTGATAGTAGTAGCTTTCTTGTTGGATGTTTATAGTTGGTTCAACTGCGACTTCCTTCCTCTTGACTTGGGATTATGAGTTGCTTCTCTTACTTTGGTGGAAGAATAACATCTATTGTGTTATTCATTCATGCCTTGCTGGTCTTGTGATTGCAAGAGCTATTGCTATGCTTAAGGTCCTGGATTCAGTTTCTGCCATATTTTTTTTTTCAATCTGATATTCCGCCAGGAATTTCTCAGATTTGTGCCCGGATGTTGGCAATAGACTCGCCCCCTATTACATACATGGGAATTTCTGCCTACATCTTTGTGGATAATAATTGATAACTGATAGAGATGTTAGAAAAAAAGACATGAACTCAAATAAATTGGGATACAGGCAGGAGAAAGAATCATGTTCTAAAATTGTGTTTATCTTATGTATGCAGTTAACTGATATTATGAAAATATTACTGTTTATTTAAAATGTTTTCCTCTGATACTATATCAGTATCATATTATGTGGTTTCGCTATTATAATTGACCTCTAAACTGGTTATTTTGTAGGTCAAATAGAACATGACTGTTTGATAAAGGTTCATTGATATAAGGTTCGAAATAGTTTTGTCTACATTATTTAAGAAATAACTTGACACATTATTCTACCTTAAAATAAATAATAAGTAATGCTACTGTTTAGAAACAGGTTCAAGAATCTCCTAACTATGCCAGAGTTGATTGACACAATCACGTCATCTTAAAGTAATTGCACACTCCATTGGCTTTCGTTCAATTTAAGAATCTTTCAACCGTTTCTCACTTTATAACGAAACTGTTCGCTATCGAAACACCTTTGATTAATTCCAATTGCATAGAACGAAAACATTTAGACCATTATTGGATACAATATCAAATCTGTAGAACTGCAAGTGCAAACCCCGTATACTATTGTAGTCTTTGGTGCAAACTAACTCTTCACGTCACTCTACATTACCTTCCCGCTTGCCAATGTGATAAATGACCTCTTCCCGTGCAGTACTATACGCAGTAACATGCGATCGGTTAGACAATGACAGCCAGAGGTGTCGCGCATTTTGCCAGGTTTTCAGACAACACTCGTTCATAGGGGACGTTTTTCGCAAGACTCTCCAAAAGAATATTGAAAGATTTGAACTGCCGCGCCGATGCAATCCTTGGATCGATGCTTAGCTCTTCCAAAGATATATTCCTCTTCTCTTTCTTTCCTCCTTCTTGTGCACTTTAGATCTCCGTGCTTTAGATTTAAGATCAGAATTTCGTCTTCACAAACACATAGACGATTAAACATACGCATAGTCATTCAATAATCAGGCGATACAAATGTGGCGACACTTCAGTATGCTGTTGCTGACTTGCTAATATTTTTACCTCACACGTAATGGGTAATAGGTAGGTGCTGGCAGGTATAGATACTACCGATAATAAAGAATAAAATGAAGCTGCACTTGGAAAACACAGAAAATATCTTTCAATGCATCATCGTTATCTGAACGTGCACAATGCAGTTTATTGGCACTTGCCACAAATAAACGGTGATAGATTGACTGATGTTTGCCAGGCGCTTGACTTTGCAAGGATTAAATATGGCCATGAAGATACCACGCCATTGTTAAGAAAACCTTTAAAGACTTCTTAGCAACACCACCTTTTTGACGATGTGCTATACTGGCTGTTTTACCGATGGGGAAGGTAAAAAACGAATGACGCTGTCGTAACTAGTTGCAAACAACGTAATTGGTTGAAAAACTGTTAATGTGATTTTAAATTTCAAAATAGCTTGACCTCATTGGTCAGATTGAGACTTAGCTATGGACACGCCATCTACAATGAGCATTGACAAACCTTCCCATATTTATGTCTATCAGTTTTCCTGTGCCACTATGAACCTGCCTATGAACCTGTAAATTAAGTACCTACCTACATATTTAGAACCCCACATTTCGGGTTTTGGGCGATAGGCAGTCGCTCCATGTAAAATACTGGCATTCAGGTGCAACCGTTTAGACTGGAAGCTGACCCCAACATAGGTAGTTGGTCTTGGGTTTTGGCGAACTAGCATGTTTACAAAAGCAATTTTTTCACTTACCAAAAATTTTATCCGGTTTTTCACACTCGTATTCTTAGAGATAAAAGCTCATTTCATTTGATCGTAGTTCGAATACCTACACTCATATCTGAGTCGTGCTTATCACGCGAAGATAACACGACTTATTTCAGATCATAGGCATCCAATCTTGTTGCAACGTTCGTCGCTATGTCACGAAATAACTTGAAAATGTCTAGCAATGGGTGACAGAGTTGACTGGGTAACAAAAGACACTCGAGATTTAAAGTGTTTTGACGAAATCGGAGCGTTTAGGTACTTTTCTGAACAAGTGAAATAAAACAAACTCTGCCAGCGATGAAGCTAGTTTGCTCTTCGAAAAAAGGACAAGTGTGAATTTTGTTTTTAGTTTTGCACACTAGAAATAAAAAAAAATTGCTGGGGAGTTTCTTACGCCGCTTCTTCCCAGCCATAAAACTAGGAAGTGGCGGAGGGCAGGCGTTTTGGGACTGTCTAATTGAGATTCAAAAACACTTTCAAATTAGGCTAATTGACTGTTGGTGTTGACAATTTTGCAAATGAAACAAAGCCGTCAAATTGTTTAGCTCAAAAAAACTCAAAAGGAGAATGAAAGAATGCTTGAAATGAATGACCATTTACGACTGGCCAGTGACTATTCACAACTAGTGGACATTGAAACTGGTTGTTTCATATATGTATAAATATGGTATAAGATCAGTTACCGTTACTAAAACCGGCATCACCTCATCTTTGCATAATCTTCACCGACCCTTCCCCATGAATCACCCTTTTAAATCATACGAAAGTTTGAAAAGGCATCTTAGATTGTATGCACCCGGAATTAGAGAGATATAGGTCAATTTGCGGCGGGTACACGAGGTGAATAACCTGTTAGTGTTGATGCACAATACTAATCCTATCTAATAATCCTGCAATATGCAATATGTGATCACAATACAGTTGGCATTGTGGTTACAATTGATTAAAAGATGATGATTGATTAAAGTTGGATAGGTGATGGATATTGAAAGCAACCTTATAGACAAATAAAATAAACTAAAGATAGATGACTGGGTGGGACCTTTCACCATCAGTCAGATCAGTTATCTGCTAGACATATGCCACTTCAATCATACGCCATTTGACCTGATCCTCGGCTACTCTCATCTAGCCTGTGGAGATCATAGCTGCTATTAGCCAGATGACGTCCTCTACTACTCTACAATGGTTTCAAATTGACAAAAGTTTGTCGATCTGCGGTGAAATTATTGACTGAAATTGAGCTTAAATTATGTCCCTTTGATTTGGTGGGCGTTGGAAGCATTGCACCAAGATCTAGCTAGGCTCTTCTATCATTATTTCTATAAAAGCTGCTTTAGTCATGCTGGTAATACAATTTGAGGCGCTAAAAAATCTACAATGTCGTTTATATTGCTATTTCTGTTCAGTAAATCGTGTATTTTCTTTGTGTTCAATCTCCTAAGAAATTGTACCTACTAGCTCGTATGTTAGTATATCAATTTCACAGCTCAATACGTTTATTTATGTACCAGCTGCGTTCGCGAGATAAGCGGTAATTTACCCTATATTGTCGAGACCCTACTGTGGGGGATTCAATGTCGTTACTGTCGTTAGTGCCTAGTCTAGCCTACTTACTGCTTTTATCCTACAGCCTAAAGTCGCAAACAGATCTAGAGACGCACCCATTTAGGTTATGCTTTCAAAATCAAAGCATTTATTTTAAAAAAAACCAGTTATAGGCATTTTTGAATTTCCAAAAAGATGAAGCTGCGGTCTTAAGGCATAATAACTATGAAAATACTATAGTTGTTGTTTGGTTCTGGTTGATGCTTCCTTATTCCACCTTTTCATTCAGACTTTCTTTCAATTTCCAGCAAAAGCATTGTTTTTGTTTATTATATTACTTGCTCTTCTCTAAAGTAACCTGCCAATTTGCGGATATTCTTCAGTAATATCCTCGTTGTCACGGGTATTGGAAGTTAGAAGAGTAAGATGAGAAGATAGATCATTCTAGAAGATTGGCACACAAACGTTTTTTTATTATTTTGCATTTTTATTAAACTATAAAGTTATAATGATAACAATGCACTTCACACGTAAATTGATAATAAAATAATTTGACTCATGAGTTTAGTTCTTTGCGCGTCGGTTAGCACGTAAGATAATGCCAAATTAATGTTGCCATTTATTGCACCATGTGGATACTTCTTGGTAAAATTGCACTCTACACGTATTAGATAAAGTCGTAATGAAACACATCACTTGATAACAATGCACTTAACATGTAAGATGATAAAAATTCACTTGGAAGAGGGAAATTGGTATAACTGAACAACTCCTATAACTAGAATATAATGCTCTTGCTTTTGTTGCTTTTGTGCTCATTTCAATTGACAATAATTCATTTGTATATAATTGTATTGTCTCTCTCCGTTGTATTATTTATAGCGCAACGACTGTCTGTCTTTTGTTTACAACTTCAGGACCAATTTTCAGATGCACGAATGTTATACCAGGCCACTCAGAAAGTATTGCGATAAATAGTTTTTATATATGGGAGACTGGCCAGTTAGAATCTTTTTCGAAAATATGATTACTTGTAAGTAAAAATATGTGTGTTCCATTTTCAAAATTTCCCTCCACATTTTTTGCGAGCCAATTCAAAGTATCGTGTCTTACTGAAAAATGGATCTGCGCCGGGAACATTTTAGAGCTATGATTTACTTTCAAGTGTCGCCTGAAACCGGATGAATCGTTCGATAGACTTCAAATGGCATTTATGGATGAAGGCCCCTCCAAGGCAACCGTGTATCGTTGGTATAACGAATTTAGGCGCGGTCGACCAACCTTGGGGGATGAAGAAAGAAGAGGTCGCCCTTTGACGGCTATTACGGAAGAAAACGTGCTAGCAGTGAAAAATTTAATCCAAGATAATAGGCGAATTACATATCAGGAGATTCAGCACATATTAAAGATTGGATCGGGAAGCGTTCACGAGATTCTACACGGGCATCTTCGCGTGAGGAGGATAGTATCGCGCTGGGTGCCGCACTACCTCACCGACGCTCAGAAGCAGGCCCGGGTGGAATGGTGCCGTGATATGCTGAAAAAATTTGAAGCAGGCTCGTCTCGGCGTGTTTACGACATCGTAACAGGTGATGAGTCCTGGATTTATCAATACGATCCAGAAACCAAGCGCCAGTCGACAGTTTGGGTGTTTCAAAATGAACCAACGCCTACCAAAGTGAAGCGATCTCGAAGCGGGGGGAAGATTTTGATCGCCAGCTTTTTTAATTTGACTGGCCACTTGGCCTCAATTCCCTTACGAGATCAAAGAAGCATCAACGCCGAATGGTATACTACCAAATGTTTACCAGAAGTTTTTTCTGTTGTGAGCAACAAGCGACCAAACACAGGGCTCCGCGGACTACTGCTCCACCACGACAATGCGCCTGCACACACCGCGTTCAAAACGAGGGACTTCCTAGACAGTACACCAGTCAAACTCCTGGGTCACCCTCCTTACAGCCCTGATCTAGCACCGTGTGACTTCTTTTTATTTCCAAAAATAAAAAATCAGCTCAAGGGGATACAATTTTCGTCGCCGGAAGATGCGCTGGCTGCGTTCGAGCAGGCTGTAAACGAGGTGTCTGCGGCGGACTGGAAAAAGTGTTTTGAAAACTGGTTCAGACGCATGAATCTTTGTATTTTGTGGAGAGTACTTTGAAAAGATTTAATAAAAATATATGTACCTGTAGAACAATTTTTTTTTAGTGTCGCAAAACTTTCTGAGTGTCCCACGTATGCATGTAAAGGAGCTGTGTAACAATTTTGTTTAAAGTATATTCTATCTATCTATTATTTTATACGTTAGGGTGCACTATCAAAGGGCACGCCACGATAGTGGCGATAAGTCCCCTCTTTGAGGAGTGGCTTGAGAGGCGCCACGGCGTCCTCACCTTCCGCCTGACGCAGGTCCTCACCGGACACGGTTGTTTTTGTTGGTTGTTCCTGCACCGAATCAGGCGGGAGGAGACGCCCGGGTGTTTCCACTGCGAGGATCGACCGGAGGACACGGTGGAGCATACGCTGGAGGTCTGCCCCGCTTGGGCGGAGCAACGCCGTGTCCTCATAGCGGCGATCGGCGGCGGCGACCTCTCGCGTCCGGCCCTGGTTCGAGCCATGGTCCGGAGCGAGACGGAATGGGAAGCGGTCACCTCCTTTTGCGAAGCAGTCATGCTAGCAAAGGAGGAGGCGGAACGTGAGAGAGAACGTTCCTCCTCACGTCCCAGCCGCCGCGCGAGACGCACCGGGCGTCGGGGGCCACCGGCCACCGTAGACGCGGGCCTGTGGACGGTGAGCTATGGGCTAGCTCGCCGTCCCTCCGTCTTAGGACGACAGGCCGTGTCGACGGCGCGTTCGTGTTCCACGCGCGTCTCAAAGAGATGTCAGCATAGGGAAGGGGCCCGCAAGGGCCGATGCCTGCCGGGTGCTGTGGGTTGTTCGAAAGAGATACCGCGGCCCCGGAACACAAAGGGCGATGAAGGAACATGGGTGGGTTTTAGTCAGTAAAAGTCTGACACTCCCTCCCGCTCAGCCCAGAGCGGGAGAAGTCATTTGATGATTTCCCATCCGGAAAAAAAAGGGTGCACTATCAAAGCCAGTAAAACTTCAATAAAACAAGAATGGATTGTTTTAGGAAGTAAGTAACCTACTAAATCAACGCATTGCCCAGTTTCCCCAGGAGATCATAAAAGCAAAACACATTTGGCAGTATGCCAGGAAATACTGTGGCAGGGATACAGTATGACAATTTCCTTCACAAATATTTGTACCCATTTTCACAATCGATCGTTTTACGTAAACGACCTTCGGATGAACGTGAAATTTTAACGTTATGCAAACATTGCCGCCCGTTCGAACTAGCGATGTAAGTTATTTCAAAGAAAATTAGATATTTTTGAGAGTTCCTTTTGAAAATGAAGTGTTGGTATTACCCAGTACTAACTGGGTTGTGGAGGTCAGTTAGGCAGTTGCTCCATGTAAAATACGGGAATTCAGCTGCATCCGGTTAGACCGAAAGCGGACCCCAACATAATTGGGAAAAGGTTATGCAGATAATGATGATGAGGTTCGGATTACACAACCACTAGAAACTTCCGTTTTCAAATAACTAGACCTAAAAAACGGTTTCACAGGAACGTATGAATAACCATCTCGAAGAAATAAGATAGAAATAGTTAATGACTCCAACATTTCTCCACGGTACGATCAGCAATTAAATAAGATCACACACAATACTGTTGAGACAAAAAACCGAAAAGATACGAAGCAGTCTATTGCAGCCTAATTACCTGCCAAAAAGCGCTATTAGACAAGTCTTAAGCAGTTTTTCAAGTTTTTCTTATTGCAAATTGAAACGTGTTTATCTAAAAGATCTAAACCGCGTTCAAGAGCTGTCAGTGACACAATTGCTATAGAATATTGACACGCTGTCAGTGTCAATATTCCACAGCAATTGTGGCTAAAACGCCGTTTAGACGAGCTGAACGTGTTCAGTTTCAATGATGAAGTTAGCTCTTAGTACAAACATTTTGTCAGTAGACATAAATAACAACCTAATACTTAACAACTAATTGTAGGCGGTGGACGAATATGGTATTGCCTCCACCGCCACCAGTCAATTGTTCTTATTAATTTATTTTCATTCATTCGTATCAGTACCTAAGCCAGACGCATTTCTAAGAAAAATATAATGTTTATTGTTTGTTATCACTAATGTGGTTTTCCATGACCACATAGCATGCATGACTATTGATGATGATGAAGTTGGAACAGTCATCAACTACTTGGATTATTACTTTTTACTAGACTTAAGCCTTAGAGTTGCTCCAAAAATCATTCAGTGCGTTTAGCGATAGACATATCTAAAACATAATTCTGCCTCTATGGGCTCTATGGCATCTTTTAAATTTACTATTGTTAGAGACGCAACGATAATTTCAATACTTTTAACGTTAACGCAATTAGCGGTGTAGGTAGGCCTAATTGGATAGACTGACCACTGAAACACTCACTAAGTTCAGTAATATCAAAACCCGTGTTATATGCAGTTAACAGGAATATCAACAACCAATCAAGTAGTTTTCAGTCAATTTCCTCGGTAATTAATTACGGTAACAAAACAATTGCGTATCAAGGCTTGATATGTACCGTTTAAAACGTTCATGCAATCATGCACCATTAATTTACCATCAGCTCATACATCAACGCTAACACTCTAGAAAGCTCTTTTATTAACCGACTTCTAAAAAAGGAGGAGGTTCTCAATTCGGTTGTATGTTTTTTTTTTTGTGTTTGTTACCTCATATCTCCGTCATTTATGAACCGATTTGAAAAATTCTTCTTTTATCTGAATGGATCTACTTCCCGATTGGTCCCATAGAAATTTCATCGAAATCGGTTCAGTAGTTTGGTTTTGAAATCAAAATAGCTGGAAACAATATGTCATCCAAGTAAAAGAAATTGCGAAATTGATACTTGACAAGGATTTGTGTGTGATGCGTTAACTAAAAAGGGTAAAATAAAAACTTTTTTGCAAAAAAAAACCGACTTAAAAAAAAACTTTTTTGCAAAAAAAAACCGACTTCCAAAAAAAACACTAAAAAAGAGGGAAATAACTTTACTTTCGGAAGTCGGTGACTATTGTTTGTTTCATTGACTTTTTTGCCACCGACTTCCGAAAGTAAAGTTATTTCCCTCTTTTTTAGTGTTTTTTTTGGAAGTCGGTTTTTTTTTGCAAAAAAGTTTTTATTTTACCCTTTTTAGTTATCGCATCACACACAAATCCTTGTCAAGTATCAATTTTGCAATTTCTTTTACTTGGATGACAGATTGTTTCCAGCTATTTTGATTTCAAAACCAAACTACTGAACCGATTTCGATGAAATTTCTATGGGACCAATCGGAAAGTAGATCCATTCAGATAAAAGAAGAATTTTTCAAATCGGTTCATAAAGGACGAAGATATGAGGTAACAAACACAAAAATTTCCAGCTATTTTGATTTCAAAACCAAACTGCTGAACCGATTTTGATGAAATTTCTATGGGACCAATCGGGAAGTAGATCCATTCAGATAAAACAAGAATTTTTCAAATCGGTTCATAAATGACGGAGATATGAGGTAACAAACACAAAAAAAAAAAAAAAAAAACATACAACCGAATTGAGAACCTCCTCCTTTTTTAGAAGTCGGTTAAAAAACACAAAAAAAGTGGGAAATAACTTTACTTTCGGAAGTCGGTGGCAAAAACGTCAATGAAACAAACAATAGTCACCGACTTCCGAAAGTAAAGTTATTTCCCACTTTTTTTGTGTTTTTTTTAAGTCGGTTTTTTTTGCAAAAAAGTTTTTTTTTAGAATATCGATCAAGCAAGATCAAGTTCATACGTCTTAGTTCAAGTAAGCAAACTACACTGTGTTGTCTGCTTACGAGTATGAAAAATGTCAATCATACAATTTTAATAGCTCAGTTTTGTTGTACTTGTTCCATAGACTTTTCCACCCTATTAATTCGTCAATGTGCATAGTCCACCTCGACGCCTTTACACCGATTCGGGGCTGCGGCCTTGCCTTCATTAAGGTCAGGAAAAGGTACCTTAATTTCCTCTAAAGAAGTTGACAACCTTATAACTCCTTGAATTTAATCGCCACAGCATTCTTTTACACATTGTCCCAATGGTAACTCACAACTCCGATGTGGCAATGTAGTTGATTACGGAAGCTGAACGGAAAATTATGGATTACTTAGTGACAAGAGTTGACTGGCCCTACAAAGTAGCATGTTGTATTAACCGCTTACTTGAGTTATCCGCATTATCTGTACGTGATGAGTAGCTTGTACCTGATAACAGGCACTCTTAAAGTCGTGCCGTCAGAGGTCAGCGAACACGTGGACAAAAAATTGTTTTATTGACTTCTTGTACTCAGAAAAGATAGAGCCCGGATATAGTTTGGTATACAGGGTGCAGTTTTGCATACTCGTCAAATTCAAGGAGGTAACTATGCTAATGATTCTCGACACGAATCAATAATAAAATGGGTAGGTATTTTTTTAATATTTTTTTCTTAATGTCGGAAATCATCAAGTTAACTAGCCAAACTCCACAGACCTAGACGTGACGAGACGTGTCATTGTCCATAAAACTATACAAAACATCTAATGTGATTGAAATACATGTTTTATTGACTATTATCATCGCCTCCCACAAGACTGTGCAATTAATGCCATGTCAGATGACCTTGGGGAGACCACCAACGTCATCTGATATGGCAACAATTTCAAAATCATCTGATAAAGACAATTCACGTCTAACCTAAAACAAAACAATAATGCATTCTGTCCGTGCCTTCTAAAACATCTACAGATTTCCCAGTAATCCATCTCATGGTATTTCCGACGGCGAAGGACTGTTTTTATTAAGACTTTATCAGTAAAAAAATTGGAGATGGCCGATAACACGAATTTATTTATTACTGCTCATACAACTAAACGCTGTCAGTTGCCCGATTGTCTATCTCATAATCATTTTATCGCCTTATCAAGAAGAAGTGTTGTAAAAGTTATCTGAAAGGCTGCAGCTTCTAAATAGTAAAATTACAACTAAGCATTGGTAGTACTGTTTTTTTCCAAATCCTCTGTGTTAGATTAGGAACATCTCTTGATTGTCAGAAAAACATGGCACTTAAATACTAAAGCCCGAAAGACTTCTTCCCTCATGGACGCTATCAGAATTAGGTATGTTCAGCCTAAAATGACGGTCACCTGAATCTTAAACGTGAACCTTAAGTCGAAGCCGTAATATCAGGCGCTACGACATGGCTAGGTTAGACTCGAAGGAAATAGCGGGAGCTGGCACAGCAAGTAAAAGAAGGATAGAAATAGAATAAATCGTGTTTAATTGTTTACATTATTTCTGGTTGGTCTTCGTCGCCCAGAATTTGACGACGAGTTTGGCAACTTCAGTAGCGTCCGTCAGTTCCTGCAACGTGCTGACCACAGGACACATAGCAAATTATTCAGTGTCTCATTGTTTGTGGAACAACATCATATTTACACTCCAGAGCAAAGTCATCTATGAATCCCTATCTGGGCAAGTTTTCCTTGGCTAACTTAGACTTCTGTTGTCCAGAAAAAAGTTATTTGGGCTTCCGTTTTTCTGAATCAAACCCTTCACGCGGAGCGCAGCCGTAAATAAAGGCGTTAACACTTACACTCGTAAAATTTAAACTTGATTTAACGATAAAAGCAATTATTATCTTTATCTCAGCAATCATAGCAGTAATCGACAAGCAATTAACTAATAATACTACTTGATAACGTATCTTTTAATGTAAACTTAAGTGCCTAGCGCGTTAATAAACGCGCGTGCTATGTGATATCTGACACGACGAAAAAAATTAACTTATTTAGGTAGGTAACAGATCTTTTGATCCTATTTATATAAATAGCATTGATTGAATACATAATTAACAAACTTTAATAAACATAAAAACATGTGCCGCAACTCTGTCAACGGGAATAGACACGGCGCAAAAACAGTAACCTCATTGCTAGATATGTATGTGTTTGAGCCGCATGGGGTTGAAACACTAGGTCCATGGAGTCCGTCCTAGTGCCCACCTAGTCTTTCGGGACATCGCAAAGCGATTTGTCGACTCTCCCCGTGGCCGGGCTATTTTATGGCCAAAGAAACAGCATCGCCATCTAACGTGGCAATTCTGAGCACTATTCCCGTTGCCAGTGATGCGGACGAATTGAAAAGTAATTAGCAAAATGAACTTAAGTATTCTTTAGATCCTTTTATCTTTTTAAAACTTAACTGTTATAGATGCTGTAAAAGTTATCGTTTTATATTTTCCTCAAATATGGTTGTCGGATTGTATGTTGGTGTTAGCAAGGAGTCATAAACATCCGATGCATCCTGGTCAGTCCACCCACTAACGCATGCCATTACAATGCCAGTATGCTATGAGCTATTGAGCATGTGACTGCTGATAGGAGATAAGAAGCAATATGTTTATAGCACAAAGACCACCATTTTGAGAATATTTTGTCGTTATTCCGTAGTCCAAGTCCAAGTTTTCAACCATTTACTGGATACGTTTTTGCTACAATATTCAAATGCACAAACTACATGCTTCATTCCTATCGTAATAGTATATCTGTACATCCGTGCCCCATCTCTTCCAATATGCTGTAATGAATAAGTTGATAGTAGAATTACTTGACATCTTACCTATTCTTTATTGAAATATAAATACATTTATCAGTAACTTGTGTAGTGTGTAATCTTGAGACAGTAAATCCGGTAGACAAGTGGTGGAAAGCGATGGTCGAGCCAGTAACTATCGCTTATTATGTACTTCGTGATCTATGAACTCAACGCACCTTTGCCTCGAGTGTGTTCTATAACTGCTGTCTGCTTTATTAATTGAATCAAACCAATGGAGACTCGAAATTCGGAGACATTTGACATCCACTGAGCCCGCATAGAAGATAATAGCCCTTTACCAGCGGAGAGAACATTGCAGGCTGATTATGCAAAAAATATGAAGCATATAAATCGAAAGCTCTTTACGATTGATAGGTGAAACGAAAAGTGTAATGAATGAATGAATGTGGAAAAGGAAAACCGAAATAAAATGGATGCATGATCTATGATCAAAAATAGTTTTTTATGCCAAATAGGCTTGCGTTTGGCCGCAATTCGCCTGATGTGAAACGATGACGCGGCCTAGGGTGGACACACGCTTGCCTAGAAGTAACCGACTCAATCGAACTTTGAAGAGATCTAGATTATAATGATCGGGAAACAGAGAAGCCGCCACAGACTGGCGATGGCGGTTCGCACAATAAATATTGAAGAGCTTCAATATTTATTGTGCGCTTTGTTCGGGTTCGTGGAACTTCAAAAAAGTATGGTCAGAAACAGAACTCTTATATTTAGTTCGGAGGTCAAAAAGGTAGTTAACTCTGATAGAACATCTGAAAGAGATATGATAAAATTGAAATGGTGCAAGAGAACGAATACATCATTCAAGTTTACCATACTGCCAATTAAATTTATTTAGCGCTCAACACATCGATAGTATTAAATCATAAAGCCTGCTTCAATGATATATTAATTCCTAGTTTGAATCACCTATACGGCCAGGCCACGGTCGAACCGACGCAAATCCTATAAGCAATGACCCTAGCGTATCAGTCCAACTGATTAGATACCGCACAACGATCTCGTGATATTGACAGCCTTTTGTTACTTGTTACTAAGAAGCACTATAGTTATCTGTTAACCTTCAAATAGTTCGTATACTGTATTGCAAAAAGCGTTACTATACCATCGGAATCAAAATAGGCTCTCATTAAGCACAACGACGAGGAACTTCGCCGGGCACTGGCATACAGATTTAAATCATTATTATTTATTCTGACGTTTCCTCTCAAGACAGTGGGGTTACCACGGTCTCTTAATGTTTTAGTTCTATTTCGAGAGAGAGAGAGAGAGAGATAGATGGCTCTAGGCAGCGCCGTCTCTTTCCCTCATTCCTGCATTAAGAGGTCATGGTAACCCCACAGGACGGTAAAATATTTTACTGAATTCATGCATGACACATGCATGTCGTTACTGACATGGCACAATCAATGCTCCAAAGCTCATAAACTCAGTCGTTGAGAAGACCACTGAGTTGAGTCACACCACCCAGTCCAGTGGTTGAGTGTCACCATTTAAACGAACGAAGCATCTGCTTAGTCTCTAACTCCTCGTTATGCACAGATGATTTTAAAATCAACTCCCTTCGGACAACTATCTTCCTTGAAAATTTATATTATGTTCGACATTATTTAAAAAGTAAATGTTTTTTGTTACAGCTGGAGCGTCTATGCTAAGGATACTACTCAGTTTCGCAGTGGGAGGTCTACTTGGCGATGTGTTCCTACATCTGCTGCCAGAAGCGTGGCAGAATGATCTAAATAATACTAAACGTAAGTCTATTTCAAATTTTCTTTTTATCAGATTGCACTGCGGTTGGGTCCTCTTCATTGACTTGACTCCCTTTCGCTATTAATACATTATGGTTTAGTGGGAGAAGTGAATTTTGCTTTTGAGAAAACTTAGAAGTCGCCCAAGTTATTTGCGAATACAACTACCTTATTGATCTAGTAATCGCATGACTGCCAGGGCCCGATCTAGGGGGGAGCAAGCCGGGCAAAAGCCCAGAGAGGCAAAAATGAGTAGCGGCAAAATTAAGGGCTAATGGCGGCTACAAAAAAAGGAGTCTTAAGAGTTGTGATGATAGCAATAGGCTCGTCCCTATTACATGGAACTTAAACATACCTGGCGAAACGTGACTACTATGCCTCTAGCTAACCCTTTGGCGATAACAGGCATAATGTTATGCTATGTTAATGTGCAATACATCTATTAAAAAAAGAGGATTACCTGAGAAAAATTGCTTATCAATTCGAAACCAATCGAATATCCCATTTTTATGAAGTCTGTTATACATACTTTCTGGAATAAAAGGTGTGCCTTGTAAATGGCGGCAAATATTATTATTTTTGCCCGGAGTGGCTAAATAAATAGATCGGGCCCTGGTGAACGCTGATCGTGAGATTCTGGGTTCGATTCCCAGGTCGGGCATAGTGTTATTGGCCTTTTACATCAGGAATTTCTTAGTAGCATACACGGAGTCTGGATTTGTGCCCAGTTGATGGCAATGGGCCTGGCCTGGGGGCTTCTTATTACATGACATAAACAAGTTATGTTTAAATCCGGAGTGGGAGTTTGAAATGAGCGTTTCTCGAAACGTAAGCAAACATCAAATCATATTACAAATCTTCAAAACTAAATTTGTTTCTTATAACCGTATAGTGTACATGTATTTTCCAATCGATGATAAAATGTTTGCATATAAATGATTGGAGACTGTTATATAGACATACTGTGTGGTAATTAGTTAAATACAATACTAAACTTATTCAAGGGCTTGTTGATTATGTAACTCGAATTTAATTCGGCCTTTGTTTTCGACAAAATATTCTCATCAATAATGTTCGTTGTCACTGCGTAATCTGTGAAAAGGGCTCTCTTATTTTTTTTTACGTTTTCAGTTCAGCTTATAGACTTTAAAGGCAGAAATATAAAAACTGAAATCGAAAAAAAAAACATACTTATTTGTAGAATTTAATTGGATTTGTAGAGGTCACTTCATTAATAATCAATGTGAACTCATTACGTCTGGTGTCTGATTAAGAGGCGCTATTCGATTACTTTGCACTACATTTTTATAAATCCTTCGTAGCTTACAAAAAAATGTTTCTATGCTTACTGTTTTTATAACAAATCAAGAAGCAAACTGGTTTCGACTTCCTGATCGTACAACGCAAACAGCCAAACTTTGCGCTCTTCGAAAAGAACAATAGATTCGGCAACGACCACATTGTCACTTCCTACAGTTTACAAACAATGAGTTTGAGCATTGTCGGTGTTACCATGGAAAACATTAGTGACTGTTTTCACTAACACTATCATCATCTGCCTAGCTTTTTCCCAACTATGTTGTTCGGCTTCCAGTCTAACCGGATGCAACTAAATACCGAAACCGAATACCAGTCAGTTACATGGAGTTACTGCCTATCTGACCTCCACGACCCAGTTAGTACTGGGTAATATGGTACCCCTTGGTAAGACTGGCTGTCAGATTTTTGGGCCACTGACTACTTAACGACCGTCAAAGATTTACAATTGACAGCCGAGTCCAACGGCTTAACGTGCTTTCCGATTCCGAGGCACGCAGAAAAGTCGGTATGTAATGGCTGGTAACCTATCCACGGACCAGCCCAGGAGACGCAGCTTAATCTGAAGATCGACCCGGTCGGCTGTTATTATTTAGCCACAAGCTCCTGTCTTCCTCTTTCACTAACTCTAGACAAAGCTTCGAAAATAATCAAATTCGAAATTAAATTAAACTCTCGGTTTTTCATCGCGCGGTTTAGCGCCGAAAGTTCAAATTCAAAAAGTGCAATAAAATTTAGGCATTCATTTCTGTGTCTTTAGTGAAAACAGAACATAGGGGTGTCTAGTTGCTACGTGCGTAGATTAGGTATAAAATGAATTTGATTTGATAATTATACTGACAGTAATAATTCTAGTCTCATATTACGGAATAGTAACTCGACGCGTAATCGTTAATCGTATTGCAATGTCAAGATCATGCTTCGATTCCACGATTATGTCATGTTTTCCCCGCGATACATGGAAATGTTGCACAGGTCTGTAATGCTTATGACTTATGAGTTATGCAGTAGGATAGGGGTGCAAATATTCTCAAGGGCAGTTGATCAGATCGATGGACCAGGTCCAGCCAAGACCGTACAGCAACCTTCTACAGATAGTAAATCAGTACCTGGGCGACAAAGCTCAGCTCGGGTGAAAATAGAAAAACGAATTTTCCCAGATATGAGACTTGGCTAGATGGATTTTTCGCCCCCGTAAACCCCTATATTGCAACTTTAATCGAAATCGTTAGAGCCATTTTCGAGAACGTGATATACAAATATTGCTCATTTAATTGTATAGGATTACGAAAGACTTCTTTGTAGACAGGGTTTTTCAAAAGATCCAATCGAACTTGCAAAAAAAATAAGTCAAAAGGTCAAAGGACTACATAAATATTTTCATGAACAAACGTATCAATACGAACAATGTATAAAATGCTAATTTAAATAAATAGTTGGCATAGTTATGTACACTGAAGGTAAATAGTAGGTAGTTGTGTATGCAAATAGATAACGCGCGTTAAGTCCATTGTCAATGCTGACAAGCCACGCGTGTGTTATGTACATTTCAATATCACAAGAACCTGAAGGTTTTCCGTTTTGATAACCTACATACGTATTAACAACCAAAAAATGTCTGTATGGTATGGTATATCTTGCCACCTTAAATAAAGATGGGCATTCTGTTTATGAAAGTCAGTCCAGCTACATTATATTATATGTATACCTACATTCCAAACATTTTGACATTGCACTTTTGTAGGAAACAGCAGATTTTTTTTTAAATAACCGGCCAAAAATTTTCAAAATGATGTACTGAGTATGTCCCTTCCGCCCCGTATGTTTCATTTATCATATGTTTATCCTCCATTCATTGATTCATTCGTTTTATGTTCTTCCCATAAAACGAATCAATCAATCAAATCATCTTATCGCAGTCCACAGCTGGACATTATGTCAGCTTTGTAAGTTCGTCGATGCATCTAGCTAGGCTGACTTTAACGTTAACTATACGGTCACAAGAAACAAATTAAAGTTTTGAAGATTTGTAATTATGATTCGATGTTTGCTTACTTTTCATGACGTACAGTACAGACAACAACAAAATCAGATAACTGATATCAAGTATGGATTGTGAGTATGCGATTTATTCATTAATATTTTACTTGAATTGAGTATACGATCATTTAAGCCAGTAATGCTATAACATAACATACAATAAGTTATCGATTTTGTTTGGCAGAACAATAGGATTCTGATCTCGTCTGTAGTGATTAATTTACGTCTACACATGTTAATTTCACTGACAAAGCAAGGTTTTAATATAAGTTATAGTAGGTTATTTCTAACATAACATCACACCTGTAATCCCCGAAGGGTTAGGCAGAGGTGTACCTAATAGTACACCCATATTTAGCAAGATATTTTTAAGGTGTCCTTTCTACCTTGTATAGTTGACTTGAATAAAATAAAGAAGATTCTGCAGTAGCTGGATATCAAATACATTTAACAGATAAATTTTAATATTTTATGGCGTGCCATTGAAGTGTCATTTAGTGCACTAGATAGAATAATAATGGAGAGAAAACGAAGAATACGAAGTAGATGAATGTTAAAAGTACAGGAAATGAGAAAAAAAATGAAGGCTGAAGCACAAGTCATCAGTCGGAAAAACCATTCGATTTTGTTCTAGTTTTCTTTAACAAACAATCACAAGTAAGCGCTCCATTTTATTATTCCTCTAATTAAAAAGAACTGCAAATGAATAGTTCACTAACAAAGCCGCGTAACTTCTCAGAAAACCTAAAGACAAAGAATCTGGCCCCAGAAGATCCGATTTCCGTTTCCATACATTTCCGACTGTTTTGCGGACTCAACACAACACTGGGCTTGAGAACGACTGCTTTTTCAATGTCACTGCGACAAACTGACGATAACCTAGTATTGCATAATAGTGTAGTGCATTCATTGACATTGCGACTCATTCATTACAAGTTAAAACGCGGAGTGAAATGATAGAACAGCAAAAATTGAGAATCGTGACTCCCTCGTTGGTTTATTAGCCGCAAGCTACTGCTCAGCATGAGGTCTTGGTATCGAGTGCCAGACCGGGGAGGGTATTATCCATCAGGAACTTATCAGTAGCAGCCACTCTGGACTTGTTCTCGACTGTTGGCAATTATACATAGCTTCGCCCCGTATTACATGTTATTGAAACACAACTGACAAAAAGTGGGTGTATTTTAAATGCATCTGCCTAATCCTTCAGAAATTGCAGGCGTGATGTTATGAATCGTTTGACGTTAAGATTCGCCACCTTTATCAAGAAAGGTCAAGTTTTATTGGTCAAGATTTATCGTACTAAGAAAAAGCATACTTAATTTTCCTCAAGATACGGATGCATATCATTTATAATAATAAACATTGCTGTCCTATTTCTAATTGTTTGTTCACAATGTTGAGGTTTCGTGTCTATAATATAAATTCATAATAGTATTATGAATTTATATTGAATTATGTGTTTATTGGTATTTTAAATACAAAAATTTGGATGGTCGAATAAGGCCGACGCGTCATTTCCTTAATAAAAATAAATTCAAATTATTATTTTATATTTTTTTTAATTGTTAATTCTATCCGAATTCAGTTTTCAGGTCTGTACTGCCTAGATCAAATTCAAGGTCAAAATCTGAACTGGCTTTAGTTTAGTATTTGTATTAGGTTTATTTTGTTAGCGTGTCGATGGCAATCTATATTGTATCGAACCGCTAGAACTTAGGTACGGCTTTAGCAACATCATGTACGTCCACTAATTCCTGTAGTGTGCAGGTTTCAATATCAAGGCACACAGGGCACGGAGGATCATTAACGCCTCTGCACTTCAAATCCATCTTAGGTTGTGGATGGCAAAAGGTTCAAATATGTTTGGTTCAAAAGTCAACTATGCGGGCTCCACTCACTGATGCAGTCATAAGATCATCAAATGCGCAGGTGTCAGGCCATGCGGCGCAAGATGGAATGCATTAAAGTTATAAACATACTTCAATACATAACATATTTGTTGTCGACTGTTCTGTACTGCATGTTAGCTTAAACAATTTATTGTAAACGACACTCAATCACTGGAGGTGGCAACAAAATCTGAGGGGACTGCATAGCCAATCAAATAGCCTGCGACGAGGTCGACAGCTTGTTAGTCAGTCTTCATTAGCGTCCTGTCGTGTCGTGAAGAAAGTTAGGAGAAGGAAAGAAGAATGTGGATGGCTAAAAGAGAAGGGGAAGAGCAAAGAAAGCGATGGATGCACTATGTGGAAGATGATATGTATAGAAAGGGAATCACTAATGTCGTATCGAGGTGTCGTATCGTTGGCCTAGTGGTCACAAGCGCAACTGCTATGCTAATGCATGATCCTAGGTACGACTTTCAGGCCAGGCAAAGTTCTAATAGTAGCCCTGTGCCTGTGCCCAGTTGATGATAATAGGCTCGACCCCCATAAATGAAAAATGTCGTGAAGAAAGTTTTGAGCAAGAATGTGATAGGAAGAAGCGTAGGAGAACACGATAAAAACGGTGGAAGAACTGTGAAAGTCGATATGACTAGAAGGGGGTTATGGAGGAAGATATGCTCCGCCGGCCCGAAGTAATTTAAAATAAGATGATGATGAAGCATCAAACAAAATATTATTGTCATTGCCAAACAGTGATGAAATACAAACTTAAAAAGATGTAAAATGTTACTGTTAGCCTGCATCATCCCACTGCTGGGCAAAGACCTCTCCCCATGACTTCCAGTTTTTTTGATCCAGGGCCAATGTGGACCACTGGTCGGTGGTCTTGTCTAGTTCGTCCCGCCATCTTCTACGAGGTCTGCCGCGACGCCTTCTAGCTGTGTCAGGGCTCCAGAAAGTGGTTATTTTGGCCCACAGCTCATTGGGCATGCGGCAGACGTGGCCAGTCCAGTCCCACTTCAGCTTAGTGGCTTTTTAAGCAACGTCAGTTTGTGTTTTGGACCGCAGCTCGCAGTGTGGTGTGGCGTACATGGTCGGTTAGTTTGACGCCTAGAATGCTGCGCTCCATTGCACGTAAATCCTACGTTAATCAAAAAATAAACATGAATACATGACTCATTTAACAAAAGATTATCAAAATGTTCATGAAACAATTCAATGATGGCTAACTACACAATGTTTTCAAATAAAGATTATAATGGGTTTTGTTATTGCAAGTAGGTGGTTGAACTTGAAGCGTTATCAGTTTATCAGCAGAGATCGGAATATGTATATACATATTTGCCTCACAAATATAAAATCCCGGACTGATTTTTTAAGTTTCGAGATAGAGCTGTTAAATTAGAGGGTGGTAATATACACATGTTACTTACTTCCTTGAAGTTTAGGCAAATATATATATTCCGATTTCTGGTTATCAGCCCCCGTAGAAGCCATTTTTGACTTACATTCACGGAAAAAGTTTTAATGTAAATCCCATACAAGTGCATACCTAAACTTGAAGATGACTAGCCATAACATCATCACACATTATAAAGTGGACATTCAACTAATTTGTGATATAACAAACGTCGCACGCGCACTCATTTACATTCAGAGGTTGAGGTTTTGTGTCAACACACTCAACACTCACACATGCCAATACAAAACTCACTTTGCTCCACGGTTATAAAGTTTAAAGTCGTTTGAATGTGTAACCTGTTAGGAAGTTTTATGTTCCAACTGATAGTAACGCTATGTCGCTATGTAGTTGGTAGTAAAAAGTAAACATATATGAGTCATATATGCTCTATGCTCGATCGATCATGGTAACTATGTGTTACGATTGTAATTATTCGCTTTGACTTGCAGGCTATTGTGATGAGATTCAAATAATGCTGTACTATACGGATTTGTAACTTGAAACAGCTAGGGTAGGTAGTTTGTGGGTTAATTTGTAGTACACTGCACTTACACACAGTACTTATATGGACCCCATAGTCGCCTAAATAGACACCTGTGGTCGATAACAATGAAAAGTCAAAAATGTATGGTGCTTAGACATTAAATATTACTACAGATATACTTAAATACTACTGCTACTGAAATACTTATGTCAATCCAGTTGGAAGTCGTTGTAGAAACACGAAACGAATCCAAGATATACAGCTGCGTCACTGACCTAAGACAAAGGTTCAATGTCTCACGTGCTCTATAAAACTGTTGTTCGCTTGTCTATAAAACTTATCCAATAGCTCTAGTGTGGTGGTAGGTCAGTACCAGTACACCAGGTCAGTACTAGCTAGGATCTATTATTTTATTATTACAGTCCTAACCTACAACTCGTACCGTACTACTACCTATTACTCGGTACAGTCACCGGGCTAGCCTTTTGAAGCTCCGGTCAAGGTGCGACACCGGACCCTGAAAAATATTTCAGTTCAATATCTGTCAGTACTAAATCCGGAGCCATGTATGGGTTTGACATAATTTTAACAAGGATCTCGCCTCCAAATGAATACCAAACGAACTGTAAAAATCAGCCTGAAATCGGTACCGTATCTAAAGATAAATTAAGTTTCGAATCAACTACTGTTAACTATTAAAAATTACAAAAATGTAATGGCAAGAGTTTAAGCCAATCTCCTGAGGAAAATATACGTATATAAGTACCTAGACATTAATGCAGGAAGCAGGAAAATTACGTTATTAATTAGTTACGTACAATTTCTATGTTGATAAGTATGCTGCTTAAAAGTTAATTCACTACCTTTATGCTCGTTCCATCTTCGACTTCATCTCTGTTCTCAGGACAAAATTGAGGCCAAAAGTAAGCCCATCTAATATTAAAAAAAACATAGCAAAAGCAGCCTTAAAATGTTTCCATTAATGGCACACCGGCCTCTGTGAGGGAGTATGCTATAAGTATAATAATGTACCTCGCGGGCCCTGAGCGGGTAGGTCACGTATCCTCAATGTTTTGGTTCTCCGACAGGCCGGTGTCCTCTCGAAGTTTACACAAAGTAAAATGCCTGCTTGAGTGTGCGAGTGCTCTCAATAAGTCGTCATAATTATTAATATTGCGAAATTAATCGTAACTTATAAAAATAAAACACTTATTCACGATCACTCAATAATCAGCTGACAACAATGTGTAAATGAATACAATAGTGATTGCTCATGCACGTAACAAGTTATAGTAGTTCTTCGGTTCTTTGTCTTAAAACAACCATCATTATTATGCTGAAGTTCCCTAGGCAATGTAATCTAAAAAAAAAACATGATATCTTTAGAAAATGGTACCATAGAAGCAAATGCGAAAAACCCCGCTGTTCTTACAAAAACTGATTTGGCGTAAACGCAGCATGTCTTATTTTCATACCTTGTATAATCTGGGTGGCCCTACTCTTATTAATATTAATTTTTGTTTTCCAAACCTCTAACTAATCCAACCTTCTCTCTCCACAGCGGGCGAGCACGTCTCCCTAAAAAGCGGCCTATGGTGCCTCTGCGGCATGCTCGTCTTCATCGTAGTAGAGAAACTATTCGCCGCCACCGACCACGAGGAAAAAGAAGAAGAAGCCCACGAGGAACCTGCAGTTGTCAAACAGAACGGTTCTACGAAGATAAAGCAGATAGAGATAGAAGAAATAGAGAAGTTGTTAGCGGTTGAGAGGCGGCAGAGAGGGAAGAGTATTGGTGATGGAATCTGTGATGGGAATGGAACCGTGACGGCGAAGCAGCTGTATGATACTTGTGTCTTCAATAATAATACTAAAGGTTAGTTATTGCTTTTTTGCTTGCGGTTAAGGTCTTGTCGAAAGGCAAAGAAAATAAATGTTTATTCACTGATAATAATTATTTTAGAACACACTAGCGGATACCCGGCGTGTGCTACTACGCTATAGTGCCTAATGCATTGTTTTATTGGTCTAAAACCATCTTCCCATTATTGCCTTTGTAATGAAACCTATTTGGGGCATATCGATTTCAAAGTCTATAACGGTCATACATGGGTAGACACAATTTTTGTGTTTTATATACACACACACTACACATATTGTTAACTCTGCCAAACTGTAAATAAATGAAAGTGTATTGGCAGACGTAACGTTTCTTTAATTCCTATTTTCTAAACACCTTTTTCACAAGCAATAAATATAAAATAAAGGTTACACTTACCCAAGTAAATAATACCCACGTATGCAAGGGTAAGGTAACAGAGAAATAGAAATACAAATTGAAAACTTACGTTGGTTGTTGGGGAAGATCTTGATATTTATAGAACAGAATATCAATTTAACGTTGTAGAATTGGAATTGACGTCATAGAACTTAGTACAAAATTGGTCTAAGTTAAAAACGTCGAGATTATTAAGAATTTATAGCTTTTGCCCGCGGCTTCGCTTGCGTTATAGTCGGAAACTATCCCAACGCTTTGAATATTTCCCCTTAGTGAAAGAATTTTCGGAATCGGATCAGCAGTTCTGGAGATTACCCCTTCATACTTTCTTTGTTCATTAAAATTAGAAAGAACTGCAAAAAAGCTTTCAATTATTGCCCAAGTTGTGTTCTGTATTTTAATTTCTTTTTTAACTTTAATGAGATTTCTCAATTTTTGGTTTTCTTTTTACTCAGTTTTAATTAATTTATTTGTTTAAACTACGTGTACAATAGCGGTACATAGACATAATAACTTAAAATTCATGTAACTGTGTTAACAATTCGTCCGTCATATTCCAGGTATATGCTGCAACACGGTAGGCAGCCCGAGCGGTACCGCGCGCGCCTGCAACAGCAAGGGCAACCGGTGGATGGGGCGCTGCCTGCTGCGCGAGGCGAGGGAGCAGGCGCTGAAGGCCACCAAGGAGAAGACCAGCAAGAAAGATGTCAGTCTGCAAGCATGATAACTTGTCTTAGATTTAAGAGCCCTCTTACACTTCGGCGTTACGCTAATTTTAGTAGAGCGAACGAAAAACATAATTTCAACGAACAATTTGCAACTTCGCGGTTTTTTTTTTGTAATACCTTTTAAAATAGCACTCGCACTACGTCTATCATTGATTCTGATGAGTGAATATTTAGTCTAGTCCATCTTATCTGCATATCGAAAATTGCATTTCCATAATTTTATCTGAGCTTTCTAACATTCCAGGTGGCAGGCTACTTGAACCTGATGGCGAACTCCATCGACAACTTCACTCACGGACTCGCAGTGGGAGGATCCTTCCTTGTCGGGTTCAGGGTGGGGGTGCTAACTACGTTTGCTATATTAGGTATGTTTCATCATCATCTGCCTAGCCTTTTGCCAGCTATGTTAAGGTCGGCTTCCAGTCTAACCGGATGCAGCTGAATATACTATTTTACATGGACTGCCGATCCGACTGCCTATCTGACCTCCACAACCCAGTTAGTACTGGGTAGTTGCAAACCAAGTATTTGTAGTATTTGTTTTTTTTTATTTGCTTCTACTTTATGTGTTTTGTTTTTGTGTTCATACCGTATGCTAGTATTATATAAGTCTATACGTGAGGACTTGTACTTGGCTTGCTGGCGACTATAGTTTACTTTTTGTTTGTTTTTATTAGCTGTAAGTCCTCCATGCGCTAAAATAAAAACAAATAATACGATACCCCTTAGTAAGACTGGTTGTCAGACTTTCGGGCCACTGACTCCCTGTAACGACTGTCAAAGATCTACAAATGACAGACGGGACCGACGGCTTAACATGTCCGGATGTATGAACGTGGACGAGGCAAAAGGAGTATGTAAGGACCGTAGCTGGTGGCGTTCTGGGGCGGTAACCCCCGCAGTCGCTACACTCTCCCTTCCCCCCCCCCCCCCGTCCCCAACCCGGAATACTATAGAAGTTCGTTACAATTCTCCAACATATAAAGAAATTTGTTCCGAATTTTAAACTTTTGTATATAAAAAGCCCTAGTGCGATGCTAATAATTTATAAAATGTCTTAATTTTCTTGCAGTGCACGAGATTCCTCATGAAGTTGGAGATTTCGCGATCCTCCTCAAAAGCGGGTTCTCGCGGTGGGAGGCGGCTAAAGCACAACTGGTAAGTTAAGGAAAAAAAACTGCAATGGACCATCCACACACCACGGACTGCCCTTGGCCAGCCGTGGCGAGCCTTTCTTTTTCTCAGTTATTAAGTTGCAGAAGCCAGAATATCAGTTCTCAAATTATAGTGACTAGTAGCCAACAATAAGTTGTCCTTATGAAGTTGCTTAATGTTCTAATGGTGCTATAACTGCTAACTGTTGTTTTGGCACTTCTTCTTCACTGAAAGTGGGCCCCTAACTTGATTAGGGCAAGATAGGAGAGTACATCTGCACAAACCTAACACAATACTAATGTTGTACGCATCTTTGCTTGCAGGCAACGGCGGCAGCAGGTCTGATCGGCGCCATGACGGCTGTTATTTTCAGTGGAGCCAGGAACTCTATTGGTAAGCAGTCTCTAATATTTCCATTCAAATCAAAATAAACAAATCAAATTATACAGGGTGTAATGGATATCGACGAGCAAATCATGAATGTGGCACATGATTTTAGACCCCACACCATATGACCGTTGTTTTTTTTTTAATCAGCTGTTTCATACAAAACTGTAAACAACAGATTTATTTTAGACGAAAAAATGCTGATAGCTATAAATAATGAACATTCGTGGTAAGTTTGCATGTCGATACTCTTACACCGGGTATAACCTAACATGGAGATAAATAAGGGAACATAGCCAACTCTTCGAAAATTTCAATTACCCGAACATCATATGTAATGTATAATTTCTTGAACCCTTTTCAGAGGCGAAAACGTCCTGGATAGTCCCGTTCACGGCGGGCGGGTTCCTGCACATCGCGCTCGTGACCGTCCTGCCCGACCTGCTGCGCGAGCCCGACAAGCTGCAGTCGCTGAAGCACCTCGGAGCCCTGGTCTCCGGGATCCTTATCATGGCGTTCATGACATACTACTTCGGGTAGACATGGAGATGTATGTGATGTGTGTATGTGTGAATGTAGGGACTTTTGGTTTTGAGGTAGAAGATGCAGAAGTCGATAGTTCATGCTTGGAAATGGTGGCTATAAAAGTAAAATGTACTACACACGTGTTCGGGTCGGCACTATTCGGCTAAGCCGGGCGGTAAAATATATTTAGATACCAAACACTTTACTGCCCAGGCTATGCTGTGAGTGATGAATATGTGTATTCATCACAAACTCTGAAACTCAAATGAAGATGGCACTGAAGGCATGTCAAGCGTAGGACTTAAAGCTGCGTAATGCCTACGCTAGCTAATATACATACGCTAGAACAACTATCATTATTTAAGATTTTCAAATCAAAGCAGCTAAAGTTCATGACAATCTAATATGAACTATAAATTAAAAATTGCAGAAACAGTGACACCTAAATCGTTGCAAAAATCGGAATAGAACACATCGCCTCTCACCCAGAAGCCCTAGTTATGTTGTAAATAATGCTAGAACAGTGGCTATAACTTAGGAATCATATATTTTTATATTCTTAAGATTAAATCAACGTCCGCCAAGGACACTAAATGAGTATTAATATTTTTGAGTAAAACCTAGACTGTGAATTGTAGAAACTTTTCGAAATTAAGTTAAAGCATAGTTCTTTAGGTAAATGATACTCCGCAAACGTATGTTAAGATATACTTACGTAAAGTTTAAAAGTTTCTGGCACCACTCCCAGTGTTGCTCGCTTCTGTCGAGTTCAACTTTTGTTTAAAATAAATTTTGTTGTTATTTTTCAGCGATAATTATGTAAAATTAAGGAGTATTTACCCATGTAAATGGGATTTATGTTATTTATATTCCAATACATAAGAAAAATCAATGTTTTATTCGAATATAAAGGTTGCTAATGATAATAGCAGGTTATATCAAAATGTACTCCACTAAATAAATGTACAAACATTGTTAGATATTAATCACTTATTAAAACCAAATCACACTATGTTATATAGTTTTAAGCTTTACTTCTTATTATAAGTTTAGTAATATATAGTTTTAGGAGACACATCTTTTGTGATCTCCACTACTTTACCCAAAAATATATTAATAATTTAATAATGAAAACACAAAAACATCATAAAAAACGTGTATTTGCTCGAAAATAATGAAATCAATCAACTTTGAAATTAGATTTTAATGGTAACCTTATCACGTAAATGTTTAAAGATTGTAAATTATTGTAAATATTATGGACTTAAGAACTTGTAACTGTCGGAAGCTATGCATTTTGTGTTTATCGTTAGGGATCACTTGGGAATTAAAAAAGTTTGACCACTCTTTAGTCTGATATCCGTTTTCACAAGCACTGGAAGCACTATCGTGCGATTGGAACTCTCGCTTTAGTGAGCTGCAATTATAAGTACAGGAAGGAAAAAAGTTGCAAGAAATAATACTGATCTGTCCGTGAAAATGTGATTTCACCCATTTAAATCTCGCTTAGTTAAAACTGGTAATTGGTTCACATAGTTCGCTATCCAAAAATATCATGTGCATGTGGATTGAGTGATCCTCTCTTCAATCTTAACAAAAATCGAGGAAGATTTAGCAGAAAATAGTTAAAACATTATGGCGAAGTTAAAAAATTTGTTAAACCTGAGATAAAAATGATATGGTCAAAGCGAGCTTATAATTCAAAATGCAATCAAAGTCGTGTGTTACGAATAAATACGGTATAATATTAGTCCCCTTAGCGAATAGTATGAACTCCACTTCTAATATTGTGATAGTTTTCTAGTTATCAAATATTTTTGTTATTATCAATTTGTACTGGTCTTGTTATTCTGTTTCAGTTTTTAATATAACATATTTAACAAAACATAATCATGTGTTTCTTACAATGCATTTTAGCTAGTTCTTAATGTGTTGTAGCGAGTGCATTTAGAAATGTATATTATATGAGAAAAAAACTTTGTCAATTTGCCTTTTTTTACGTAATTACACAAGTATACGTAAGAAAGATTTTGTACTTTTCAATTTGGTCGCTAACTGCACTAGTTATATAATAAATAATTATGTATCTACAATGAGTAGCCATTACAATATAATGTGATAAATAATGCCATTTACGAGTATTTTTGTCGTGTGCAACGACGTTATTATTAAGAAAAGTGTTAAAAGTCAATAAAAAGTATCAGAATCAATGTTTTGTTTCATTCAGAAGATAACCTAAAAGCGAATCAATTGAGAATTAGAAGTTGAAAACAAACACTGTCGTGAAATAGATACCTAGGTACGATAAATATGAAAAGGTATAAAGTAGAGTTGGAAAAGTTCACACCTTCGAATTCTCAATTTAGTAACTAGAGTGAAACACCCAATTATTGAACCTTTCAGGAACTCGCGCAAAAGAAACCATTCAGTTTTTTTTTTTATTTTGTCGACTAGTAAGAACAGGCCAATTGCTCAGTTATTGACACACTATCCCCAATTATTGTCATTCGAAATAACACTTTATGGACACGCCTTGCTGCCCCCGTATTCACAATGCTTTGATTTGATTTCGGAAAGTCGTTTATTTTTTTTTGGCTTTGCGAAAACGAGAGATAGATTATTATACGACTTTCCGAAATCGAACCGAAGCGTTGTGAATACGGCAGCTGCATAGCTATTTATAAGCAATCGAATCGAATATGACTATTTCGACTGTCTGGTTCTTGAACCGAAGAACGAGCAAAACGCTATTCACAGATCCGATTGGCATGGTAGATGAATGAAAATAAAATAAAATGAATGTGGAATATAAATGAGTATTTCTATAAGTTTTAAGCCCTTCTCCCATTACGATACACGCAGACGACTAGTATCCTACGGGAGCCTCGGAAACTTGTCACCGCGGAGTATCTCACATATGTATAATTAAATGTGAGAATCGCACACTTCGCTACCAGTATCTAGCGCGTCCGCGACTTGTCTCGCGATACCCACCATGCAGACGCCAACGTGTACGTCTCCTACGAATCTTTTCAAAATGACAGCGGAACATGAAATACATAAATAGTGCAAGAAATTGAAAAATATCCGTGTTTATATAACTTTAAATTGCCTGATTACATGAGAAAACATACGACTGAAAGGGCTTGGGAAGAAATTGGAAAAAAAGTCCTTTTAATCAGAAGTGTGTGCTGCAAGATGTGGCGGATCTGCGGGCCCGGGGGCGTGAGGGGCGAGTGGCGATAAACCTTCTCTTGTTAGCTGCGCATCTTGAGCCGCTCATACATTTTTATGAGCCTTTTATTTTTATCCACCCATGTTTTGAAGGTTCTCTGTCTTGCTAAGTTAAAATGGAATGACTTTATTTTCAGTCAGTAGTGCAATCTGCGAACCTTGAGGCTCGAGGCTTGTTTATGGTACAGTACAAGATGGCGTCGTAGTTTCGGATATGGCTACGCGCTATAACATCGTTTTTCGCATTTATCGATAGGACTGTTGATCGATTGGATATGACAGCTAATCGAGTAGTTGTAAATAGCTATGCTGTTCAGGAATACTTTCCTATAATTCATTATGAATCTAATAATGGGCTGTTGAAACACTTGTTCTTATTAATCTCTTTTTAAGACTATCTAACTTGTTTTCAAACTAGGTCAAAAAAAGTTTTTACACTAAACTTATTTTAAACTTATCTGCTTTTTCTTCATGCCTGTAATTCCCGAAGGGTTAGGCAGCGGTGTACGTGTACCTAATAGTATACCCACATTTCGCCAGTTATGTTTAACTCTCATGTAATAGGGGGCGAGCGTATTGCCATCAACCAGGCACAAATCCAGGCTCCGTGTCTGCTACTGATGATGTAGCAGACTGCCTGACCTGGGAATCGAACCTAGGACACACAGAACTTACAGGGTTAAACTAGGTCAGAATAACCCACTTTGTATAGACCAAAAACCCAGATTGTTACGAACAAGCTATACTAATAATACATAGGGTCTTTGTAATACATCGACGGGAGCTAGAGGGAGATAAAGCTTGTATGAAAAATCTGCGTGATTCGATTTACTTGAAACTCGGCAAGAATACCTACTAATCTAAGGAAATAATAATAGATGATTTTATTGGAGTACCCTATTAGGGCTAATTATTATCCGACTATTTGCTGATAAAAAAATAACTTGGCGATTAAATATTAACTACTGTGGCGTGAAGTTGAGTTGCATACATTTTCTTACCTAGCCAAGTAGAACATAGGGCACACGGAGCTTAGGGCACCCCGACATGGTTAGGTTAGGTTCGAATGGTCATGCCATTGATGTTAAGTTCCTTTAAACCCTGCAGACAGAAATAGGCGCCCCGCGCACGTCTTCGAGGCCAGTCAATTCACTTACCAAAACAAAAACTCGATTTCTGTTTAAATTCAAACAAAGCTAACAACTGATTATTAAGCAGCTACTTTCTACTTAAAATAATCCTTCGCTGTAGCTGCCAGCCTACTATTTTCCTACTAATTATTTTTTAATCCAAAATTCAGATTATTTTGTCGCTGCGTTAAATACTTACATGCCTTTTATTAACACAGCTTTACATAATATTGCTTTTTTAACAGTACTGTGGCGCCAATGTGATAACATATAAATCATTTCCGTTACTTTGTCGTAGCAACATTGCAAGAGGATTTCATTTTTATTAAAGCTCGAGTGTAGATGGTGGGGTGTCAGCAATACGTGTAATTATATTTCTCATCCAAACAAAACAACACAATTTAGATTTTCGTTTATTTCTCAATGTAACAAAAAAAAAGATATTTATGATACGATGAGATATTAATATAATTTATACATGCTACGAAAAACTTAAATAACACAGTCCGCTATAATATCGAAATTTTCGCTCGATCGTCACGTAGAGAATCACATTTATTTACGATATTACGGTTTAATATAATAGAGATTACATAACCAGCTTATAATGATTCTGTAATGCACCACGCCGACCCAGTGAGGGTCAAAATAATGTCTTCGAATTTTTGACTCTAGGACATAGTGCTGTTGTTTTATAAGGCTGATGATGTTAATCATACTAATATTAATGGCGATCGATATTGTTACATAATATTATAAAATAATAATATCTACAGAAGTTTATATTTCGAAATGGACAGGATTTTTACTTATTTTCGGGAAAGCTAAAAGCAGCGCAAACTGTCTTTTTTAAAGTTAGTCAAATGTGCTTGGATTCTATTCAGGTATAAATGTGCCATGATTATACGGGAAATGGCACAAACATTATGGCGGCTTTAAGTCACCATACATATAATATTTTTAATTTGTTAAAAATTTATATTTACATTTGACATGGTTTTTTTTTTAATCTAGAAAGATTTTATAACATAATAACACACGTATTATAGATAGTTCTTCATCCCGACACAATAATTATAATCTTGAATCGTGATCTTTAATATAAAACACATGAATTGAAGTAATGGACCATCCTTTACAAATAAAAGTTGGATAGGTACTCAAGTACCCTTATTGCAAGCATACTAAAAAAAATAAGAGATTTCAAACATTTCCAGTATACAGAGTGGTCTATAGAATATAACTTCACCAAGTCTTCTTTATTTTTTTTTAATATTATTTTTCTTGGCAAGTTGAGAACACATGCAAATATTAAAAATGAATGAAAATAAAACTTGGCACTAAGTTATCTTGGTATGGCCAAACACCCTGAATAATTTAAATGAATACCTTTTAACCACACAATATTTATTCCCTTCAAAGTAAGCAATATAATAATACTAAAATAATAATATAGGTGGCGTAGCTTAGATACAGAATATTGCATTTGAAGTAATATTGCAAATTACAAGTTTTACCCGAAAAACATGTTGACAAAAAAATCAATGCAAACTTGAACACGGTGTTTAGAATGTTTGCAAAAAATATTATATAAAAATAAGCCTCGGAATTTAGACTTAACAACAAACTTGTATGATTATATTTAGCTACGCCAAAAATCACAAGTTAATTTATAATCATCTTACATGAGACAAGGTATCCGAGCGTGATAAATGCTGGTAGGTATATAAAGGCGAGTATGTACAGCGTGACACATGTCGTATATACAGTGACAAGTGTCGCATTACATGACATACACCTTCTCCACGCGTTTCATACAGAACACCTCCTTGGTCTTCGGGCAGATGATGGAGCCGTGTTCCTTCATCATTTCTTTGAGAGCCTGTTGAATGAGAAAAGTGTTTTGTAGATACAGATTGCATGTTGATATAGTCTTTAATCGCTTTTATATTGTTGTGAATAGTCGCCCAAAGTGATAATCACTTCTGATTACTGGATTATAAACATTTCTTTTCATATTAGTTACCATTTCTAATCTCGGACAGAACACTAACAAAAAATTGGAAAACGATAGTTTATGCTTTCGGGCCACTGACTACCTGTAACAGCTATCAAATATCTGAAATTGAATGCTTCACCACCTATCTATGAACCGACCTAGGTAAGTGTAGCTTACATTACATCGAACCGCGCAGCTGTTATTATTTAGCCACGAGCTCTGTTTCAGATATGTATAACAAAACATCACGCGTGTAAGTCTCAAGGGTTAGACAGAGGTGTTCCTAATAACCTACATTTCGCCAGTTATGTTTTAAGTCTCATGTAAAAGGAGGCGAACCTATTGCTATCAACTGGGCATAAAGCCAGACTGTTTGGCTGTTACTGAGAAATGCTTGAAGGAAAAATCCAATAATACTTTGCACGACACGGGACTCGAACCCAGGATCTCATGCTCAGTAGTCGCACTTGCGACCACCGAAGAATGAGAAGGATTTACAAAAGTCGAAATAAGTTTTCTAGTAGACTAATGAACTTAAGATGCTTCATTTGATCCAGGTGTTACCAGATCTCTGTGAAGTGTGTATAGTAACGAAATGTTAAAGATTATCTATGTACAAGCATAGTATAGTAGGTTGTTGAGCCAAGTAATGTTACCTTCTCCCCGTAGACCTGTCCGTTGGGCAGCACCATGGGGTGGTTGTGCTCGTTGAGCGGCTTGCGCGAGATGCGGCACAGCAGGCGCGAGTGCGAGACGTGCGCGTGCGGCAGCGACGCCGCGAGCGCGCTCAGCGGCGGCTGGCACGCCGGGCACGTCGCCACGCGCGTCGCCTCCGAGTAGCACTGAGTGCAACGGAGTTACGGAAACGTATTTTGCCAAGCTTGGACAACGATGTGGTAACACAAATAATCATCCTATTATTATCAGCAGAGATCGGAATAGGTACAGTACATTTTGCAGTGTTTCCCTGCATGAAAGACGCTGTGTAACTTTGTCTTCTTAAAAAAAAAACATTCAATTTTGAAATTTAAATGACAGAATGAAATAATAGACAATTTTTTATTCGGTTCCGACAATCGCGTTGAGTCATTGTGATGAGTCAATGCTAGAATGTTCATGGTGAAATAACCATTTTTATCTAATATGAATTAAATATTATAAAGACATTCAAGTCTGTGCCAGTTTGATGAAGTTGTGAAATTGACGTGCAAGTGTTTGTAAAAACCTATTTGCAAAATAAACATAATTTAAGAGGCCGGCGGCCCAAATTGCAACTCGAGGAAAAATCGGAGCGCTGCCGTGTGTGTAGTATTAGAATTTACGATACTTCCTACTTTCATTCACTGCGACTCAAAAGCATTTCTATTTTGAAATTAACAAAATCACTTTTAAAAGAAAAGTTCGGAACCACTATCTAAGTCAGACTAAATAGTTCTCAATTACCTAGAAGTCTTGTCATAGTAATTATTATCAGGTTTATCGTTTTTTATTTTGGTATTTGTTAAAAATTTTATTAGATTATTTTAATTGTATTTGTATCTATATATAAGTATATACATTTTCGAAAACAAGTAGTATTTTTATTTATTTTTTGTACCCTATCACAATTTTGTCCAATTTAACCCAAAGGTTGACTGGTAGAGAATGCCTTGTGGCATTAAGTCCGCCTATGTACCACTATTGTACATGAAGTTTAAATAAATAAATTATGTTCATCAATTGCTTTATTTATATTAACTACTTTGGGGAATGGTTAGTGAATGTACAGACTAGTAATGCGTAGTTTTTGTGACCAATTCATCATCCGCTGGCCGCTTAACAACCCGGATTATCCGTATGTACGGTATGAATAGTGTTTTTTATCAACTTGCCGTGGGTCCGGAAGTTACCTTTATCCACACCCCACACACCCACCCCAGACACCCCTACGACACTAGCGGTGACCCTGTTATCGTGAGCGCTGTGTACTATAAACGTACATTCTCTCGGGTAAGCCTCACTCTGGTCGAGCGAAACTACTCAAGTTGGGCTGGTGCACTACTGTTTAGTCTTAACCTTTTGGCCGCCACGGACGCCTATGGACGTCGAATCAAAAACTACTCACGACGCCACGGATTGTATAACACGTCTAATTTGGATGCGGTGAAATTGTGACTTGGCGTGGAGGGCACGCGCGTGTGTTTATGCGTATGGCGTTCAAAAGGTTAAACACTTTTTAGACGTTTAAATGACAAAAAGAAATTGTTAAGCTAACGTCAATCATGACTAGCTTTATCGGCGTTGTGACCCAACCCTTTAGTGTCAATTTGAAAAGTATTAAAAAAGGATATGGCGTGTTGAGCGCGGCCAGGCCGAGCTGCAGCGCGACGGGCAGCGCGGGCAGGCGCGCGGGGTGCAGCAGCCGCGCGTGCTCCCAGCGGAACTGCAGCACCAGCGCCGCCCAGCGCGGCGCCTGCAGCAGCGAGCGGTACGGCTCCACCTCTACGCGGAACAGTATCACACTAACTCAATCTGTCATACTAGCGGAACTGCAGCACCAGCGCCGCCCAGCGCGGCGCCTGCAGCAGCGAGCGGTACGGCTCCACCTCTACGCGGAACAGTATCACACTAACTCAATCTGTCATACTAGCGGAACTGTAGCACCAGCGCCGCCCAGCGCGGCGCCTGCAGCAGCGAGCGGTACGGCTCCACCTCTACGCGGAACAGTATCACACTAACTCAATCTGTCATACTAGCGGAACTGCAGCACCAGCGCCGCCCAGCGCGGCGCCTGCAGCAGCGAGCGGTACGGCTCCACCTCTACGCGGAACAGTATCACACTAACTCAATCTGTCATACTAGCGGAACTGCAGCACCAGCGCCGCCCAGCGCGGCGCCTGCAGCAGCGAGCGGTACGGCTCCACCTCTACGCGGAACAGTATCACACTAACTCAATCTGTCATACTAGCGGAACTGTAGCACCAGCGCCGCCCAGCGCGGCGCCTGCAGCAGCGAGCGGTACGGCTCCACCTCTACGCGGAACAGTATCACACTAACTCAATCTGTCATACTAGCGGAACTGCAGCACCAGCGCCGCCCAGCGCGGCGCCTGCAGCAGCGAGCGGTACGGCTCCACCTCTACGCGGAACAGTATCACACTAACTCAATCTGTCATACTAGCGGAAACTGCAGCACCAGCGCCGCCCAGCGCGGCGCCTGCAGCAGCGAGCGGTACGGCTCCACCTCTACGCGGAACAGTATCACACTAACTCAATCTGTCATACTAGCGGAACTGCAGCACCAGCGCCGCCCAGCGCGGCGCCTGCAGCAGCGAGCGGTACGGCTCCACCTCTACGCGGAACAGTATCACACTAACTCAATCTGTCATACTAGCGGAACTGCAGCACCAGCGCCGCCCAGCGCGGCGCCTGCAGCAGCGAGCGGTACGGCTCCACCTCTACGCGGAACAGTATCACACTAACTCAATCTGTCATACTAGCGGAACTGCAGCACCAGCGCCGCCCAGCGCGGCGCCTGCAGCAGCGAGCGGTACGGCTCCACCTCTACGCGGAACAGTATCACACTAACTCAATCTGTCATACTAGCGGAACTGCAGCACCAGCGCCGCCCAGCGCGGCGCCTGCAGCAGCGAGCGGTACGGCTCCACCTCTACGCGGAAACAGTATCACACTAACTCAATCTGTCATACTAGCGGAACTGCAGCACCAGCGCCGCCCAGCGCGGCGCCTGCAGCAGCGAGCGGTACGGCTCCACCTCTACGCGGAAACAGTATCACACTAACTCAATCTGTCATACTAGCGGAACTGTCAGCACCAGCGCCGCCCAGCGCGGCGCCTGCAGCAGCGAGCGGTTACGGCTCCACCTCTACGCGGAACAGTATCACACTAACTCAATCTGTCATACTAGCGGAACTGCAGCACCAGCGCCGCCCAGCGCGGCGCCTGCAGCAGCGAGCGGTACGGCTCCACCTCTACGCGGAAACAGTATCACACTAACTCAATCTGTCATACTAGCGGAACTGCAGCACCAGCGCCGCCCAGCGCGGCGCCTGCAGCAGCGAGCGGTACGGCTCCACCTCTACGCGGAACAGTATCACACTAACTCAATCTGTCATACTAGCGGAACTGCAGCACCAGCGCCGCCCAGCGCGGCGCCTGCAGCAGCGAGCGGTACGGCTCCACCTCTACGCGGAACAGTATCACACTAACTCAATCTGTCATACTAGCGGAACTGTAGCACCAGCGCCGCCCAGCGCGGCGCCTGCAGCAGCGAGCGGTACGGCTCCACCTCTACGCGGAACAGTATCACACTAACTCAATCTGTCATACTAGCGGAACTGTAGCACCAGCGCCGCCCAGCGCGGCGCCTGCAGCAGCGAGCGGTACGGCTCCACCTCTACGCGGAACAGTATCACACTAACTCAATCTGTCATACTAGCGGAAACTGTAGCACCAGCGCCGCCCAGCGCGGCGCCTGCAGCAGCGAGCGGTACGGCTCCACCTCTACGCGGAACAGTATCACACTAACTCAATCTGTCATACTAGCGGAACTGCAGCACCAGCGCCGCCCAGCGCGGCGCCTGCAGCAGCGAGCGGTACGGCTCCACCTCTACGCGGAACAGTATCACACTAACTCAATCTGTCATACTAGCGGAACTGCAGCACCAGCGCCGCCCAGCGCGGCGCCTGCAGCAGCGAGCGGTACGGCTCCACCTCTACGCGGAACAGTATCACACTAACTCAATCTGTCATACTAGCGGAACTGCAGCACCAGCGCCGCCCAGCGCGGCGCCTGCAGCAGCGAGCGGTACGGCTCCACCTCTACGCGGAACAGTATCACACTAACTCAATCTGTCATACTAGCGGAAACTGCTAGCACCAGCGCCGCCCAGCGCGGCGCCTGCAGCAGCGAGCGGTACGGCTCCACCTCTACGCGGAACAGTATCACACTAACTCAATCTGTCATACTAGTTGCGTTGAACCTGCAGCACCAGCGCCGCCCAGCGCGGCGCCTGCAGCAGCGAGCGGTACGGCTCCACACGCGGAACAGCGATATAGGCTG